>LD354113.1:79175-97232 GCA_001465055.1 Ptychodera flava | reverse complement strand
TTACTTTATTTCACCCCTAAATTGACTGATCCTTAGCTTCGCTTTACATAGAAAGAGCCTGGCAACAGGTTCAATATAAGTCAATTAAGTTTCTAGGGGGGTGGGGGTTTCGGGGGAAACTAAGGGAATTAAGTTTTTTATCCTACATTGAACTTTTGACGTCACCCCTTAGATATTCCCAAGAATCGAATGATGATAACGTCTTTCATTTTAATGGCTCAGTATAAACGTTGCGGCTAGTCAAGTCGTAAGGCTCAATGCGGACGTCGTCTCTCAGAATGAAACTACTGTTTCGACCATGTCGTCGGTTTCACTTCGTCAATATATTTGTAAATGCTCGAAATAACTCTGAATACTATGGCTATTCGTCGCTAGCACGGTGAAAGTTATGTTGGTGTCAGGATACAGGGAGAAAATGATTGACACGTCCATGTGACCGAATCCGTATGTCTGATTGGTGAAAATACCATTCAGTGTATCAAAATTTCAACTTGAGCGGATTTATGAATGGAAGTAATTTCCTGGATGACGGGCCGCTTTACACATGGATGGAAAGTAATCAGCGTAAATAAAAACAAAAATCAGGTAATTTGTTGAAATAATTTTGATCCTTCCTCATCAAAGGAAAATAAGAAGACTTCATGTGATAAATAATATAATCCCATGAAATTTTTCTAGAATATTTTTTTCGAAAAACTATGGGATGATATATGAAACAAAGCTTCTCCTGGACCTTTTTAGTTAGAAAGGAGGGAGTACGCCTGAGTTGAAGTAACTTAAAAGCAATACTTTTACAAACAGAGTATTGCAGTGAGACTAGATGTTATTTGAGTTGCACATATCTTTAAAAAGCGAGAACTAGTGCCATCTAAAGCAGTTGACTTTTTGCAATCAATATTACTGAGAAATTTTGTTACTTTAGCTTCCTGGAACAATATAATAACAAGTTTTTTGTCCTTAGAGAGATTACATGAAACAAAGAGTTTCAATTTATCTAAAATATCATCATTGGTGTTATTGGTGGCGGTAACAGTATAAGCCAGCACAGAAACAGAGAACAAAATAGTGCACATATCATCAACAAATATGTCGCATTTCACGAGAACAAACCAAAATGAACATCGATACATATAGCAGCCTCAATATTCATCTCAATATCCCCTTCCAAAACACACGATAGAACACATCTCATGTCGAAGGCATGTCATGAAGAACACTATGAGAAAACAGTAAGATACCAATCAAATCGTAAGATAAAGGAAGCGGAATGACATTGTATACACTAATGATTACATAATAAGGAAGCGTAAAAAATAACTCGTCAACCAGTGATTTCAAACAAAGTTTACAGCTGACTTATAACACGGAAAAAATACAACATTTTGACAGCACATCATTAAACATGTTGACGACCACATATATCTATCTATTTCTCAATCTGGTAAACAAAATATGAACTCGAACTAGACACAACTGAACAAAATTAGGCATCCTAGCTTCCAGAATAGAAAGAACATACTTGCAGTGGGACAATATAGGAATACATACAATCTTCCAATATACCACACATTTTATCCACTGAAGATGAACTTGAGGCGACTGATCAAAAAGTCTGGCAAACTTTCGAAACATAGCGTTGAAGGATCGCAGTGTCGTACGCAGTCTCTCCACTCTGGAGTACAGTCTACACTGACACGTAGATTACAGCTGTGTCTCGCCGTGCCTAATCGGTTCTATACACAAGACAGTGAAACAAATAAACACACAAACACAAAAACAAAAAGAACAAAAATAAACACACTACTATACATTAAACGCAATTCACTATAATATATGAACAATGTGTGGAGTTGCTTTCCCTTTACTAAACATCACCGAAAGAATCAACAAGACGAAACACGAACTAACGACACTATACGAGACCGAGGTAAAGATAAGCAAACAGCAGGCCACACTAAAACGCTTCCTCAGAACATCCACAATACCTCGCAGCCTCCAATTCCGTCTGAAAGTGTCTATCGCGGGAACCAAGCCAGACAACGATTTCATCCAATAGTGGCAAGAACTAGAACAACACAGCGGTAAGCAATTCGTCACCCTTCTCCACAATTACCTTCTACTACATCTAGATAAAAAAACTCAGAACAAAAGCCTTCATCAGAAGTCTTCGTCGGCAAGCGGCGGCCATTCGAACCAAGACTGAGAGAGAGAAAGCACTCCAACTTCTTAGCTCGACTATCAAATTGGCTAGGAAGAAGGCGAAAGACAATATAAGCAGCAAGCCGTCTCACCAACATCAATAAGTGACAGCTCTCGCCTAACACAACTGTTACGTGCAGAGAAAACGAACAAAAGGGTGAACTCAGCAGTTTCCGTTTAAACAAAATTTATTACAAAAATAAAATTAATTGCTAAGTCAGGGATAGAGTACAAGCTTTAAAAGTGTACAGACTACTTATCTCAGCTGGGACGGCAAAGTTCCAGTCTCAGAGTTGTAACAGTCTGTCGGATGAATGAACAGTCCTTTGGCTTGCAGGCTTGAAGTTGCACAAAGTCCACAGTATAAATCCAGCGTTGGCAGTGAAGGTCTTGAAAAGTCTAGTCTTGAGAATGACTACTGCTGGAGTTTAGTAACACACAAGAGACACAATCCCAAAAGTCTGACTGGAAGCTGTGCACGTCCCTTTTATACCCATGTACTTACATAAAGGCATATAAGAACAATCTAGAACTTTTATTGACATGCTAATTACTGTTCTAAAATTATCTCTCTTACACAACTAATTAAATTTCCAGAACATTCCAAACATGACTAATTGAATTCAAGGTTGTGAGGTCATTAAGGGTAGTGACCTTGAGAATGTTCTAGACTAATTGAACTCAGGTCATGATGAGTGTGGGGGAAATGACCTACATAACACAACCAAACCACAAAAGACCTTTTTCAAGGCCAACACATATGAAAAGAGAACTACCGTTAAAAACAATGAACTACCAAGAACACATACAACACAAATCCAAACACAATTTAAACTACAAAAAACAGAACAAAGGTAAAACAAGGAAACACAGAAACAAGAATCACAGTATGACAAAAATAAAGAAACGTCGCAATAGAACAAAATTGAGCACTGTAACAAACAACAATCTCAGATTCATTAAAAACCTATCGACACACAAACTCACCAACATTGAAATCAACGTACTTAGCAAAGGCTTAAAATTCATTCCCACCGTACTACACCCATTCAAAGTGAACTCGAAATGGATCCCACATACAACCGAGAACACAAAACTAGAAAATTATTTGGAAGCGACAAAATTGGCTATTGTTAACACACCTATTCGAAAAACAAAAAACAACATGAGATGTGCAGAAAAAATAGCGTTGAAAACGCTATCAAAAAACAAGAAGATAACCATCAAACCGTTTGATAAAGGATGGGGGACAGCAATTTTAAACACTGATGATTACATAAGAGAATGTCAATGTCAACTTACCGATCAACAATACTACACAAAATTTGCAACAGATGACAAAAAAAATTCAATAGAAGACATACACAATCTCATAAAGAAATATAAAGTGAAAAACACATTGACCATCACACATATGAGTATCTGAATCCTGTCAATAGAAAAATAAGAACACCACTTTGGTACCTTCTACCGAAAATTCACAAAGTGCCGCCACCAGGAGCTATATTCGTAGGACGGCCAATCATAAGTGGATTCTCCAGTCCAACATTTCACATATCAAAATTCATTGACCATTTTCTCAAACAAATCGTCAAGAAACAACAAACATACATCAAAGACACAACTGACTTTATACGGAAAATTGAGACAATCAAAGGTCCGGCCAATGCGACACTAGTAACACTTGATGTAAATTCCATGTACACGAATACACCACATAATGAGGCAAATGAATCAGTCGGCAGAGCATTAAATCAGGAAAGATCATCAAACAATTACATAATCATGCAACCACCTACGAAATACATGATAGCTCTGCTAGAAATAATCTTAAAAAACAACACCTTCGAATTTAACGATGAATTCTACCGGAAAATCTTGGGTTGTTCAATGGATTCCCCATCTTCACCAGAGGTAGCGGATATCACATTCCACGAGACAGAAATTAGAATAATACAGAAACACAAACAACAAATATCGACCTGGCTGAGGTTCAGGGACGATGTTTTTCTGATTTTCATCGGAACACGACACGAACTCAATGAATTCATATCAAACATAAACAAAATGCATCCCACTTTCAAATTTTCGTTTGAAAGCTCGTCTCAAGAAATCACATACTTAGACCTGACTATCTACAAAGGTCGTCGATAAAACAAAGAGAATATTCTCGACATAAAGACACACACAAAGCCAACAGATACATTCCAATTCTTACAAAGAAACTCTTGCCATCCAGTAGCAACATTCAATGGTCTGATCAAAGAAGAAACATGACGATACATCAGAACATGCAACAACGAAACTGATTTTACGCAGAAAGTCACATTATTTAGTGAAAAATTACAAGACTGATAATATAAAAAAATGAAATAGAACGCATTATCAGAGAGACAGATCACAAAAACAGAAAAAGACTGCCTGAACAACAAAAAGAAAAAAATAACGCCACCAACAATACAAGAGTCTTCATAACAACATACAGCCCGTACATAGAAACGACAAAAATCAAGCAAGCCCTGACAGAAAACTGGCGTGAACTTGAAAAAGACGAAACACTAAAAAACTAGTCCAAAACAAACCAATAATCGCATATAGAAGGAACAGAAATATAGGCGACACACTTATAAGCGCCAGACTTCACAAAAACTACAATAGCTCAAAAACAGGTTCACAAGAACCTATTCAAAAACAATGAGATCAAACAGTAGATATTTTAGCTTCCTTATTTGAACAACAAACTCAAGTGGAACAACATGTTACAAAATAAAAACAATCAACCATTCAACACGTCTCACCAAACAAAAATTAATTTTAAGCGACTGATGAAGAAAACTCTGTTTTCAAAACGTAGCGCCAAAGGATCGTAGTGTCACAGTTGTCTATCCGCTCCAGTGCGGATTAACACAAGACACGTAGATTACGGGTAAGTCTCGCCATGGCTTAGCAAAAATTTACATGAAACAGCAAAACATGATATACACTTATTTTATTTATTTTATTTTATTTTATTTTATTTTATTTTATTTGATACACAGATCAACGAGCAAACCCACTAACAGATCTGCGAAACAAAAAAGTCACACAAACACAAGACAAATATACAAGACAACCATAAAAGTAGCACGATACATTAAATTGAAAAAAAACATACACGTATCAAAAAGGAGAACTGTTAAAATGACTGGATAAAATAGTTTTAAAACTACACAGCGTAGAAAAAATATCTATATTACATTTAAAAGAGATATCATTAAAAACAGACATGCATCTGGGCACTGTCGAGAATTTTCTGCAATTAACAGAACACAAGTCTGGTTTAAAAAGGGGTTTCCTGCGTAAATTTCTACTGGGGGCATAAAAGCAGATTTGATTTAGAATATCTGGAGCATCATAATGTGAATGAATTATTATGAATTATTTACTTATATTATACACAATATCAAACATAAAACGCAAACAACTCAAATATGAACGATGTGTGGAGTTGCTTTCCCTTTACTAACTATACTCAGAAGCTACATTTCTGAAACAACTATTCAACGCATTTGCCATTTATGCATTTCTAAAAATTCATTACCTTAACTGGTTCGAAAAGTAGGGTTTTTACGATTGGAAATAGGAACGAATTGCTTCAAAAATTTCACAAAATCTGTGGTACCTTTCATTCCAGCCCCGCGCCCACACAAAAATTGACCAATTTGGGATTATGGCTTATCAACCAATTTCATTGTTCCTGCTGTTTTTCCTTAAATGTTTGGTTAGTCCTATGTACTTGACACCTTTCGGGAAACTTGTACCTGGTTGGTCTAAAGGGCTCTTCCGATAATTTTTTATGACCCCTCGTGCTGGTGAGGTGTTAAACCTCTTTTTAACAGTAGTATAGTCTCAGCTATACACAAGTGATCAGTATTTCAACTGCATAGCATCGGTTGAGACACCATGGAAGGTTTCACGCTTGGCTGTAAGGTAAAAGCTCTTGACGATGGTAACTGGTGGTCCAAAGGCATTGTGAAGGAAGTGATTCAAAACGAAGGGACATGCACGTATCTAGTTGGGTTTGATGGCTGGTCGGCAAAAAAAAGTCAAACTAGACTCCTCGAACAACAGAAAACACAAAACTCGAAAGCTATCTGCATCGTTATTGTAAACACAAAAGATTACGTACACGAATGCGAAAGACAATTACGCAACACCCAGTATTATACACAACTAGACAATGACGACACAGAACAAACAGTAAGCAAAGTACACGAACTATTAAACAAAATGTACGAGAAAAAACACATCGACCATGATACTTATAAGTATCTCGATCCAAAAAAACATAAAAATCCGTACCACGCAGTGTTACTTACTACCTAAAATTCACAAACCGCCGCCCGAAAACTCAACGTTTGCAGGGAGACCAATAATTAGCGGCTGCTCTAGTCCCACTAACAGAATCTCAGAATTCTTAGATTACTTCATAAAACCATTGGTCCAGCAACAACCAACGTATTTAACAGATACAACAAACTTCATACAATAAATTGAAAAAACAAATGTCCCCCAACTAGTCAAAACAAAATTCACAGAAGTAAAGAAACAAAAAACAAAGAAACCAGACCACCAAATGGACTCACAACGAGACCCAAACATTGATATTCTTGCCTCGCTATTCGATGAGCAAGATCACTAAAACACATTAAAATAAATATTCACAAACACATAAAAATAAATATTCACAAAACACAAACTTAGGAAAGAATCTACATTGCGACTGATGAGAAACCACACTCGGGTTTCGAAACGCAAGCGTCAAAGGGCCACTCTATCAACTTTGTAACACCATAGGTCCGGCTGCGTCTCGCCATAAGCTTTCCCCACACAAACAAAACATTACCGTACACACTAATCCAAACTTCCCTACATATATCCGAGGCAAAACAAACATTTTTTTATTAACACAAACAATCGGGTAAGAATGTAGGAACACATTTTTGAAACGAACCAAACACAAACTCGACACAAAAACATTTTGGATAATTAGGTGGGGAGCCTCTTTCACACTTTATACAAATCTGCTGATGATGTCATGGATATGTAGTTAGGTGAAAGTGGCCGTCGATGCGTCGCGACTGGCAGTGGCGCTGCACTTGATAAGTCTTAGTCGGATGGTTACCGTATAACTGGAACAGCCGATCGTTTGCTGAGACGATCAAAAGGTGTCAAGTGCGCCTCCAATTAAAGTAGTAAAGTAAACTATGCATAACTAATAGACGGGGCCCAGAACGTCGTTTCAGGCCCAAACGACACTCTGAGCCCCGTCAAGTTCTGTGTGGGCGCAGGGCTGTCATGTGTTTAACAATTATTGTTCATTTCTGATTTTGATTGCTAATTCAATATAATCATTCCACCATTCAGGATTTATTTTTATGTTTCACACGTTTCATTTTAAGTGTTGCATGTTTGTTAAGAACACTGAGGAATAATTGATTCCATGTTTCTATCACATCTGTGATGTTATCAGATCTGGAAACGTTTGACACTGGACTTCACCAAGATCTTTAACAAACGGATCAGGGTCAAAATGTTTTGTACGTCTATACTTGATAGTATGAATTTTGTTTAAGGTTTATTTGATGATAAAAACTAGATAGTAATCACTAAGACCGATTTTAGAAAACCCAGTGTAAATGACCTTATCACGTTCAGTTGTCCAAATATGGTCAATAAAGATGGCAGTATTATCTGTTATCCTAGTAGTTGAATCAATCATATTTGCAAGTCATTGTGATTCACAAAGTGAAACCTACTCTTTGCAGTTTCTGTCATCAGTAAAAATGTTTATATTAAAATCCCCCGTAACAAGTATTTCCATATTTTCACACAATACACGGTCAATCGTGGATTCAAAGAAGCTAAACCATACGGTTGTAGCATCAGGAGGCCGGTACACAGTACCTAAAAGAATTGGCCAAGAATTTGTAAAACTGACTTCAACCAACATATCTTAAATGTCATCAGTTTTAAGGTCTCTCTGTATTTCATAGAAGATGACTTGTACATAGCTATTCCACCACCAGGTATCTTGCTATGGTCTCTCCTAATCGTTACATAACCTGGGATATCTTGGACTACATCACTGTGGCTGTCATTTAGCCAAAATTCAGTGATACCCTAAATATACAAATTCGATACGACCAGAATATATTTGAATTTATCGAAATGTTTGCTGAGGCGTCTTACTTCCATGTACAGATAGGCAATCCTTCAGGCGAACTACAAGGAATGATGACAGGGCAAAGTGACACATCAGAACCATGCACGGAGGTTCTGTATTGTAAAGGCATGTGTCACAGAACCACTTCGGAAGTGTTGCATTGTTCTCTTCCACAAGCTGTCCAGATATACAATATCTGTGCCATGATCTGAGGCAACAGAAACAGTAGACATGTATATTAGCAAGATAAATCGGAGGATTACAAAATGAGCAAACCTCAAGATGAAGTTGCTCCTCGTGGTTTTCAAAGTCATTTCTACTATACAGATGTGTTTGAATAATTTCTTACTGGGCCAGGGTTTGTGTAAATACCATTGGAGATAAAGGGCAAAGCAATGCCAAGTAGGTAGAAGTTTTGGCTTTGCAAGTTGACCTGCTATATGTCATCCCCACAGTCCGAAGGCCAAAACCTCTAACGATCATTTCCTTACCAAACCAGTTCGTATCAAACTCGAGAGTTGGCCGTGCATTCCTTTGGGTTGTTAAGAATTTTTTTCTCCACATTTTGTCTCATTTGAGTGTAGCAGAATATATTAAGATTACATAAGTACAGAAGGAATTTAAGCAGACTACCTGTTATGGCGGCGATAATTACCACTCACTGTTTGACTGATTCTTATCACTTACCACCCCTTGTTTGGCTGATTTGTATCACTTCTCCTAATTTTAGGAAACTGGAAACGAATAGCACATTAAAAATGCTAAAACTATTTCAAGAAGTCATAGCAAAACCAATTCAGTTGAATTTCCAAACCACTTTTCAGTCGATGTGGCTTTCTGGTTAAAAACACCATATTCACAGATGGGTGCCCGAACCAGACTCAAAGTTCATATGGGACCCATAAGAGAAATGTAAACAGTGTATCTAAAGTACGTTGATGATTGATGTAAGTTGAAATACGTCTCGTCTTGTACGCCGTATTTAAAGTTAAATGGTTTAGCTATGTTGATGTAACCATAGATATTTTTTTTAATTTTTTTTATTGTCTTTTCTTATTGTATATATATATATACTATATGCAGGTACTATATGTACCGACCTAATGTAAGTGAGAAACCTGTTAGCGAGAGTGTGTACAGCGCTACCAGTGTCAGACTTTCACTTTCATTAAAGAGTTTGACTTGCAGACAACTGCACATTTTCTGTGTTTGCCTCATTGCTATTTCTTTTCAAGCTTTTGACAGCAGTGAACGTTGTGGTCGAGTAAAGTGTAGATGTATACTCTCCTTTATTTTATCAGGTATGTTTGGTATACTATTTCAGTGATTTTGCTCAGTTGAAAGTTTGGATGAGATCGCTGTCCATGAGGAGACGCGCTATGTGTTTCATGAGCTATTTTTAGCGACTATGCAAGTGAACTTCTGATGTGTCGATCGATGCATCCAAAAGACTTAAGATATAGTTCTCAGTCATTGAAACGGGACAAGTGGCTCTGGCGATAGATGTAAACAAATCGTCTCCAGTGTAGTTGAAAGTATCACACTCATTTCTGTTTGTTATTGAGAAAAAGCCTTGTAGTTTAGTGTAGTAGAGTGTTGAACGTCGATTCAGATCAGCTGTTTAGTTTATCATGCATGTGTTGAAACAGTACGCCAAAGTTTTCATGGCGTTGCCTTGTTGTAAGAGATCGTTAATTTCGAGATTCATTAAAGAGTTTGACTTGCAGACAACTGCACATTTTCTGTGTCTGCCTCATTGATATTTCTTTTCAAGCTTTTGACAGCAGTGAACGTTGTGGTCGAGTAAACTGTAGATGTATACTCTCCTTTAGTTTAACAGGGTTTCCCCTTACACTGGCTACATTGACGTGATGGATCTAGACATATTTTGTTTAAAACAAGAGTGTCGCACAGGCGCAGTTATGATGACCCTGTCGCCCACGGAGTTGGCCGTGTTTGCTCTAGCCGACAGGTAAAATAAGCAGTATTGATGGCTGGTAGAATCCGGGACAGTTAGTTTCCCATCATCAAATTAATAATTCAGCCCTCCGGCTGGATCTTAAATATGAGGCCACAACAAAGAGTGGACGTATATTTCGTCAGTGACCGACGCTAGCGTTTTTTATTTTTTTTCTGAGAATTCCTGCAATTCTTCTTTTAAAATTTCCGTAGATCGAAAGGATTGTACAAGTTCAAGTAACGTTTCATAATGTGCTATCATCGTTGTCATCATACTGGTGTGCTATTGGCATTATTGGTCATTACCTACTCTCTAAAACCCTCTTCAAGGGCATTCGTGCCACCCTAAGGGCGATATTTCCATCATATCATTTGATGTTCTTGTTGATACTCAGCAGTTAAAAGCCATAAATACTTACACAGTTAGTTTCTTACTATTGCCACTTTCATAATCCTGAGGGCGATATTTCCATCATATCATTTGATTTTGTTGTTGATATTCCACACTTCAATGCTATAAAAATACTTACACTCCTCGCAACGTGTGCCAGAGTAGCAATCTTGACACGAACATGAGTAGTCGTTACACGATTGTTGAGAGCAAACGCCTCCATTAGAACATGGGTTGGGCTGACAGGGGTTTGACACTGAGAACACAAAATGAAGGAACAGTTAATGTCGCTTTTTATACCAAAATATCGCATATACCCGGCTCAGGAAGGGGTATTGCTGAAGTCTATCTGGCTGTTGTGATTTCCTTTCTCTACGCATCCAAAGACATATGACTGTTTTTGTTTGATGTAGTACAACTACGCCTCTTTCTTACTTTTGTCACTTGTATAAAACAACTACAGTAACTCACATTGCTGATACCATTTACTACATAGAAATGTGGACAAGAACAGATACAGTCGTCACATGACCTAAATAAGCAAATCCCATAGTTGGAACATGGATTGGGTTGCCATACAATTGAGTAAATATCTAATATATAAATTTAAGGCTTTGCAGTTTTGAATAGCATAAAGTAGTTCATGGCTATGTCAGGTGTTTAATTTCTTAGATGTTTAATTTCACGATAATGCTGACTTCTTGAGATACAGGAAGATAAATCACTAAATCATCATCCACACAGTCAGTGAAAACGCTTAAACGTTACGTTATGTGAAACTGAAATTTGTATGCAGCAGCGATGCGATAGTGCACGTTGACGATGCGTACATCTATGCCTTCGACCAGAACCCCAAGCTTGCCTACTATGTTGCAATTTTAACAAGTAATTTAAGCACTACAACTTGAATTTTGGCGATTTTGCAATATTCGACCTGTATAAGCAACACTTACTAGTGGTACAATATTGACCACTATAACATCCACTGCAAGTACACCTCACTTGAGAGCAGGAACCTGACACGGGCTGGCACACCCCACCATTCTGACAAGGATTGGCCGAACACCCATCATTGTCTGTAAATGTATAAACACAATATTCAAGAAATTAGTGCATATGTCTCAGCATGTTTGTCTGTTTCCTATAACTTTCCTTAATTTAGAAAATGATAACACTAATAGCTCATTAAAACTGTTAAAACTATTGCAAGAAGTCATACAAATTAATGGATTCAATGTAACTCAACATCGTTTACTGTTGACGTGGCTTTCTGTTGAAAAACGCCATTTTCAAATATCCGGGTGGTCCGAACGTCGCTCGTGTCAAATAAGACAAATAAAACGATTGTCAACACTGTATCTGAGGTACGTTGGCGATCGATGAAATATTCGCAATCATACCGATCCATAATCCAATGATAGTAGGTCAGAATTCGCAAGACAATAGTTGTAAACATAGACACAAAACAGCACAGAACAGACAGTAAATAGATGAAAAGTTGAAAGTGTCTCATATTGTACGCCGTGAAATTTAAATGGTGTAGCTATGTTGACGTGATATATCCAGAAATATAAACACAATTGGAACTATTTTTTGATTATAAGATGAATAGTAAAAGTCACAGAATATGCTTACTAAGAGAGGGTTTACTCAAAGCATTTAGTATTTATCAATTTTTTCTAGTGAAAATATCAAAACTGTAATTATTGAATTAAATGTTAAAGTAGTATAAAAATTGTAGTATTGAAAGCCATCTGCTTTTCAAAAATTGTAAATTTATTCTTTTTGACAATTTTGAAGGATAATTGATCTTATTGATACACATTCTTGAAAATGCCAAGACCTTACAACCTTACACAATCACGCGATGCAGCCTAAACTGTAGGTGTCCCTGTAGGTTAAAATGGAATATGCCATCATGAAATAATTTTTTGCGAATTGTTTACTGTTAAGACCAGCGGCGCGTCGGCCAGCTCCAGCGACAATAGTACAGAGCTAGAGCATACTTCAACGAGCGAGTACATTACTCGTCAAGACTGCTCGTCTTAATCGACTAAAGGTTCAGCCACTGCCCAGGTCATCACATTTATGCCAGGGAGAACATGACTTGTAGATCTCGTCGTGTGATATGTACGCAAAGACAGGTTTCGGCGCCGGCCGACCAGTCACACATCGGAGCGATGAGAACGCTTTGTTAAGCCATTACATAATGTTAACTTCGACCGTCATAAATATTGACGCTGAATGTGCAGGAAGTTGAACCAAATCTTTTCAGTGATTCCTCTGCCAATGCTCCACCTGTCAGCTTTACCAAGTAATGCTTGTGAATGCACAAGCTGACGAGCAAAGCTTGAATCAAGGTAAATGTTACATTTGTCTACAAACCATTGTCGGGTATTGTCTACAAATCCAAGCCCCCTCTGTTTGTGGACAGAAGGCTACAGTCTGTATACACGTGGGGGTATGTCAATATATTGACCATCAGCAAACCATTTTTGTGACCAAACAGAACTTGAATATGTGATCTATACTTTTATTACATTGTAGTAAGATCACTTGATGCTTTTTTGAGCTGTAATCATGATTTGTAAACTATTACTTGTGTGACAGGAACTGTAGAGTTTGAGATTGAGAATTAACCATTACATCATCAACTCTTTATTTAATCCCCAAGCATACTGATGTATTTTTGCCATACAAACTGTTAAGGGAGCGTTCACTTATTATGGCCGGGGGTTGGCTGGCAAATTCTTCCTGCGCATCAGTCAAAATAAGTGAAACCCCCTTACCGATTGTACCGAAAAATTGATGACCCCCTTTTTTCAAGATGACAAAAAATTGATGACCCCAACATTGCTTGAGTAAAGCTGCACACACAAACACCTCGGGGGGGGGGGGACGAGGTGATAGAATCCAAAAAAGAGCTAACATTTTTTCAAATGACCCCTTACAAACTCACAAGGTGTAAATGTTCAAATTTCCCCTTCTGACTTGCAATAATTTGAAATTAGCCCTCAAAGGGGTGGACAGAAATTACTGGTGGATCGCAACATTTTTGTGCAAATGTGTGTGTACAATATTTTGATATTTGGATTTAATTAAAAATCAGCTGTTACTAACGTTGATTCACTGTACGTGGTAATGTATGAAAAAAAACATAAAATACTTTTTCAATGCAAAACTAAATGAAATAGGGTTGTTACAAATGGCATGTGGACAAAAGGTTTGACCTTAGAATTTTACCAAAAATGTTCCTCCACTATACATGGGAGTCAATGATAAATTGTGAATAATTTTTTTTCCAATGAAGAACTTGGTGTACTTGTGCATATACAGACGTTCAATAATTAACATAATTTACTTGATTAGAGTATGATGGTTAAAGGTGCATATTATGTGTACAAGAAATCTGATTATGGAATTTCACTGAAAATGTTCATCCACTATACATGAGAGTCTATGAGGAAAGTATGAATAATGTTTGCCAATACAAAACTATCAAAATCTGTGTAGCGGTATTTATAGACATTTGACATTTCATTTTAAAGTACTTATGTAGCCTAGGATGGTTAAAGGTTGATACATGTATGTGTGCAAGAAATTGGATTTTGGAATGTCACCGAAATGTTGATACACTATACATTGGAGGCTATGAGAAAACTTGGAATAATTTGTTTTTACAATGCGAAACTAAATTAATTTGTGCTTTTATAGGTGTTTGATAATTGAGACAAATGCACTTGATTCAAATAGGGAATTTAAAATTTCAGATGTGGACAATTATGATATTGGACTTTCACCTAAAGGTTTTATTTAATTTTTCATGATACTAGTAGTTTCAGTACAGGTAACAGTTAAATATTTTCCCTGATAGAACTTGCTATATCTCTAATATCTAAGTAATAGGAATTGTTCATTGCCCTCAGTGCAGTCAGCTTGATAAATACAATAAGACAAGCCTCAGATGTTCAAGATGTTCATGTGACAGATAATTATACTTTTGTTCAGATTTACAGTTGAATAACTTCAATAAAAGAATGAAATCATGCAATGAATCATTTTTATCTCCCAGAATATTTCTGAACACTGAAACGGCTTTTTGACGTGACGGATACTTATGAAAATTAAGTGACCTCCCTCTGAGGTGTTTGAAAAATACATGACCCCTTTGCAGTTTTCAAAGTTTAGGTGACCCCCCTTGATTTTTCCGGCACACCCCCGGCCATAATAACTGAACGCTCCCTACGTTAAGCTTAAATGATCTAAGGAGAGACTAACTGCCCAGTTATAATAATGATTTAGCAAAAACCTTCCCTTGGCAAAATTCACGAAAAGAAGCCCATCTGTACATTCTGGGTGCTGAGTATCATATTCCATAAATATTCCATAAATGTGAGCAGAACTTTGTCAATTCTCATACCATACTTGTAATTATAAACTTTATAGACAACAATCCAACTCCACTTTCTTTGATGTAATAAGGTGTAAACTATATCATGTGAGTGTTCAGTGAGGGACTGTGATTTAGATCACTCTTCATCATATGACCCCTGTAAATATTTCTTTTCCAGGATTTCTACTTTCCACTCAGAGATGATGCATCAGAGACGTATTACCTGTAAGAGAAGGCCACCATTCCACCAGCCTTTCAGTAATCCTTAAAACGTAAGTGTGATCTTTTGACAAAGATAAAGTTTGTCCAAAGTTCTCTTTCTTGCCAGTAATAACGCTTTGTAATGTTCACAAACAATTATGTAGGGGAAGGTTGGGGGGCAGTGTTCTGCCAAGCTTTTGCATCAGTAGGGTCTGAGGGCCAATGGAAGCTCATGGTTATTCTCAGACAATTATACACCTTATTACATGCCATACCCATGTTATTGTATCGAAGTTCGAACTCACACTCACAGTTTCTGCGAGTACATCGGTTTTATGGTCCTTCGCAGTCTGCTTGGCGAGTAAGTGTACTCGTTCGGAAATTCATGTTGGCTCAGGTCATCATATTCTGTTTATTATTATGCTTCATGCATACTTTGCAAGTCATTGAGTTCTTTTTGGCATCGTAGTGGAGCCAGCTGAAATCGTGTAACCATTTTTCATGAAAATGTCGAACATGCCTCAATGAAGGCTTAGTTTCCGATGAAAGCTGCTCAATGTTTTGAGACTGCGCTTCTTCTGACTGATGCGTTTCGGATGTGGATGGCTGTGATTTAGTAAGCATTTAATATTATGGTAAACTGTAATTGGTGATGAAATGTGGTAAAAAAATCATTAGAAAACATACTGAGGTGATTTCAGGTTTGATTTCCAACAAATATATTCCAAAATGTTTTCAATGTTTAAGAGTATCAATGTTGTAAAAAGTTGACACACTTTCTATCATCTGGTTATTGTATATGTCATGCAAAGATGGTAAATACACAGGGGCGGACCATTTTTATCACCTTAGGAGGGGGGTCCTGGCAGATTCTGAAAAACAATCAGACAAAAAGTTTCAAGGACTCATCCGGGTGGTCCCTGAAAGTTTCAAGGTCACATTAGGATAGTCCTTGAAAGATTCAGGTTCACATTTGGATGGTCCCAGAAAGTTTCAAGCACTCATCCGGGTGGTCCCTGAAAGTTTCAAGGTCACATTAGGATAGTCCTTGAAAGATTCAGGTTCACTTTTGGATGGTCCCAGAAAGTTTCAAGCACTCACCTGGGAGGTCCCTGAAAGTTTCAAGGACTCATCCGGGTGGTCCCTGAACGTTTCAAGGTCTGATCAGGGTGGTCCTTGAAAGATTCAGAGTCACATCTGGGTGGTCCCTCAAAGTTTCAAGGACTCAGCTGGGCGGTCCCTCAAAGTTTCAAGAACCCATCCGGGTGGTCCCTGAAAGTTTCAAGGCCACATTAGGATAGTCCTTGAAAGATTCAGGGTCACATCTGGGTGGTCCCTGAAAGTTTCAAGGACTCATCCGGGTGGTCCCTGAAAGTTTCAAGGTTACATTAGAATAGTCCTTGAAAGATTCAGGGTCACATTTGGGTGGTCCCGGAAAGTTTCAAGGACTCATCTGGGTGATCCCTGAGAGTTTGCCTTTTGTGACTTTTTCTGAGTTTTTTTTTTAAAAATTTCCTTAAGTCGAAAATGTTGTACAAGTTCAAGTAACGTTTCATAAGGGACTGGTCAGTTTCTTCGGCTGGGGGAGGGCGGTGGATTTATGGGGGTCACCCTGTTTTTGAATTTGGTGATAGCGAGGTCACCATGATTTTGGAATGCCAAATAGGGGTCAGCTTGTTTTTGAATTTTGACAAGGGCTCAAATTTGCCTAAAATGTATCGTGTCAGCCACAAATTTCATCATCCAGTTGCATTTTTATGCGCGCCCTTCCGGAGCGCAACTTTAATAACCAGATATATTTTTCAGGATGCCTGACTTTAATAAATCAGACATACATATATCAGAGAAATATGTATGTTCATTTTCAGCGCGCTCTTCGAGCGCATTACTGAAATATATCACATATTTTTCAGCACGCCCTTCCGGCTCATGACTTCAATATATCAGACACATATATCAGAGATATCAGGATTTTCTCATATTTTTCGGCTCGCCTTTCGGGCGCCGCACTTTTATAAATCAGACATATAAGTCAGAGATATCTTTGTGTTTGCTAAGTGAAAGTGTCATATTATGAAAGCTGTGGTTCATATGAAACGCATTACAAATTCCTGATACTTTTCTGTTTACTCTATGAGAATTCAGTATGCGAAGGCAACATTAACAAATATTTCACAATATGTATTTGATACTGTGACATAATTTAGAAATAGAAAAATGACAAGATATTTTTCGTTCTCATTGCTGCGGTTATTTTTCTTTGTGTCACAGGTTTTGTGTAAAAAGATGCCTTTTCTAACAGAATGAACAGGTAATTTTCATCATTATTAGAAGTGCTTTTATGGTTTCAAGAAAAGTCCACTCAGACATTGCACACATCAGATTTGGCTAAAATGGCTCTCTATGGCTTCTCAGGAGATTTAATTGGATGGCTGGCAAGTGTTAACACCATCAAAGTTTTTTGATTTACTGCTTTTTACTGTTTGATATTAATGATTGACATTCATTTCTTTACAACAGTTCAGGTTAAGCATAGAGAGTGTGAAATACATTCACATCTCATTCAAAATACTGTATTTACATTTTAAAATTGACACTTTGAAATTCCTATCTTACAACTGACACGTCAATAATTTCATTAAAAAAAGAATGACTTTCAAATATAAATTATATATATATATATATATATATATATATATATATATATAT
>LD354113.1:64466-79160 GCA_001465055.1 Ptychodera flava | reverse complement strand
ATATATAATTTTTATCCCCCCTTAAAAAATTTGGAACCGGTGTTGAATCTTTTCCCAAAAATTGGGAATAGCGGGGGTCCCCCCCTTTTGGCCGTCGGAAAATAGTACTCCATCGCCCCCCCCCCCAAGCTGAATAAACTGACCAGTCCCTAATGTGCTATCATCGTTGTCAACATAATGGCGTGTTATGTGCTTCATTGCTCATTAGCAATACTCTAAAACCCATTTCAAGGCCATATTTCTATCATATCATATCATATCATATGATTTTGTTGTTGTTTTTCAGCGGTTCAGTGCCATAAAATACTTACACTGCTGACATCGTGTGCCAGAGTAGCAACCTTGACACAAACATGAGTAGTCGTTACACGATTGTTGAGAGCAAACGCCTCCATTAGAACATGGGTTGGGCTGACAGGGGTTTGACACTGAGAACACAAAATGAAGAAACAATTAATGTCTTGTTTTACACCAAAATATCGCATATACCCGTCTCAGGAAGGGGTATTGCTGAAGTCTATCTGGCTGTTGTGATTTCCTTTCTCTACGCATCCCAAGACATATGACTGTTTTTGCTTGATGTAGTACAACTGCGCCTCTTCTTACTTTTGCCACTTGTATAAAACAACTACAGTAACTCACATTGCTGACACCTTTTACCATATAGAATTGTGGACAAGAACAGATACAGTCGTCACATGACCATAATAGCAAATCTCATAGTTGGAACATGGATTGGGTTGCTATAAACTGAGTAAGTATCTAATACACAAATTTAAGGCTTTGCAGTTTTGAATAGCATAAAATAGTTCACGACAATGCTGAATCTTAGATGTTTAATTTCGCGATAATGCTGACGTCTTGAGAAACAGGAAGATAAATCACTAAATCATCGTCAACACAGTCAGTGAAAACGCTTAAACGTTACGTTATGTGAAACTGAAATTTGTATGCAGCAGCGATGCGATAGTGCACGTTGACGGTGCGTACATACTATGCCTTCGACCAGAACCCCAAGCTTGCCTACTATGTTGCACTTTTAACAAGCAATTTAAGCACTACAACTTGAATTTTGGCGATTTTGCAATATTCGACCTCTATAAGCAACACTTACTAGTGGTACAATATTGACCACTATAGCATCCACTGCAAGAACACCTCACTTGAGAGCAGGAACCCGACACGGGCTGGCACACCCCACCATTCTGACAAGGATTTGCCGAACACCCATCATTGTCTGTAAATGTATAAACACAATATTCAAGAAATTATTGCATATGTCTCTGCATGTTTGTCTGTTTCCTATCACTTTCTTTAATTTAGAAAATGAAAACACTAATAGCTCATTAAAACTGTTAAAACTATTGCAAGAAGTCATACAAATTAATGGATTCAATGTAACTCAACATCGTTTACTGTTGACATGGCTTTCTGTTGAAAAACGCCATTTTCAAATATCCGGGTGGTCCGAACGTCGCTCGTGTCAAATAAGACCAATAAAACGATTGTCAACACTGTATCTAAGGTACGTTGGAGATTGATGAAAGTTGAAAGTGTCATGTCTTGTACATCGTAAAATTGAAATGGTGCAGCTATGTTGACGTGATGTGTCTAGAAATATATTGCTTGTAAACCAGTAAGTCGCACAGGCCGACCCCGTCCCCTAGGGAGCAGGCCATATTTGCTCTAGCCGATAAGCAAAATAAGCAGTATTGATGGTCAGGAGAATCAAAGACAGTTACTTTCCCATTATCAAATGAACAATTGTGTTCTTCCGGCTAGATCTTAAGTATAGTGCCACAACACAGAGTGGATTTATATTTTATCAGTGATCGACGGCTCTCTTTCGCGATCTTTATGAGAATCCCAGCAATTCTTCTTTTTAAATTTCTTTGGGCCGAAAAGACTGTACTGGTTTCATAATGTACTAACATGGTTGTAAGCATAATGCCGTGCTATGGGCTTCATTGGTCATAAGCTGTACTCTAAATGGCATTCATGTCACCCTGAAGGCGATATTTCCGTCATATCATTTGATTTTTTGTTGATATTCTCCAGTTCAATTCCATTAACATACTTACACTGCTGGCAACGTGTGCCATAGTAGCAACCTTGACACGAACAAGAGTAGTCGTTACACGATTGTTGAGAGCAAACGCCACCATTAGAACATGGGTTGGGCTGACAGGGGTTAGACACTGAGAACCAAAAATTGAAGGAACAATTAATGTCGTCTTTTATATCAAATTATATTATAGATTTGTCAATACCAGTGAATTTTGTGACGTCATATCCCCACATTATTACTGATGATGTATTCCACTATTCACCATTGCGGCCCCACAGCGAGCATAGTAAAACAATCTTTTTTTTTGAAAACAGAAAAAGACTGCACAGGGAAAGTATCGGATACACCATGTACAATATTGATAATAATGTCTTACTGTACGACTTAGGGACTGGTCAGTTTCTTCAGCCCGGGGGGGGGGGTTGGATTCAGGGGGGTCACCCTGTTTTTGACTTTGGTGATAGGGTGGTCACCATGTTTTTGAAATGTCCAATAGGTATTTCGACATTGCTCATACTTGCGAAAAATGCACTGTGTTCTTCATAAATTTCATCATCTAGTCAAGTATGGTGTCCACACCAGCTGTATCTCAGAGTCATTCACCGTATTGAAAGAGTTCACAGTAAATTTCTCAAATACTTGTGCGGTAAAACTGGCATAACCTACTCATCTGGCTACTACAACCAACTCTGTACCTTTTTCAAAATTCCATCTCTACAAGAGCGTAGGAGTTTTCTGGATGCCACCTTCTTTTACAAATGTATTTTCTCTTTTTATAGCAGCTCCGAAATTCTAGACTGTATCTATCTGCATGTGCCTTCTCGCAATCTGCGCTCAAAACAACATTTTCAACCTATAATGTATCAAGAGTCATTGCTCATTCTTCAGCATTTTTACAAACAAGTATGAAAAATTTGAATAGTATTTTAAACAATGAGACTTTTGATATTCTTTAATTGCAACTATGGGCAATTTCACAGATTTTTATTTAATAATGTTTATTCTTTTTAGATCCGTATTTTTTTCCCATTATTGTTCTATTTAACTGTGTTGTTACTGTCTTGTTTCTTTTGTTGTGCTCTTTGTTAGTTTCTTTTTCTTTTGCTGGAACTATAATTGGGCGAAAGCCCGTTGTTCCAAGTTAGTAAATATATATATATATATATATATATATATATATATATATATATATATATATATATATTTTTTTTTTTTTTTTTTTTTTTTTTCAAAAGTTGGAATAGGGGGATCAACCACTTTTTGACGTCGGAAAAAAAATTATCAACCGCACCTCCCCCCCCCCGGACGAAGAAACTGACCAGTCCCTTATCAATTTTTTTAGTCCTCCCTCATGCACTCGTCGTCTGCTCTGTATGGCTTGCGCTCAGCATGCAGTCCCCGTCCGATACGCTGGTATGCACTACTATTACGTTGTTTACAACATGGTTCGCTTCGTTGCCGTAAAAGTGAAACAGAACTCAGTACGCTTGCAAAGTCCTAGACGATACTGGGTTTGACATATGGCATATTATGTCTGTCAGTGGCCATGTAAACGATGCAAGCGTGAAAGGCTACTCGAACCAGCCATAAATGGGCCAACAACGGCAGCTGTCACCAACCTTGACCGGAAGTGTGTACGGATATTACTACGGAGCCATTCAAAGTCTCGCATCCCAAGTCATATGACTGGTATTGTTTGATGTAGTACAACTGCGCCTCTTTCTTACTTTTGCCACTTGTATAAATCAATCACAGTAATTCACATTGCCGACACCATTTACCATATAGAATTGTGGACAAGAACAGATACAGTCGTCACATGACCTAAATGAGCAAATCCAGTTGTTGGAACATGAATTGGGTTGCCATAATATGAGTAAATAGCTAATACATAAATTTAAGGCTATGCAGGTTTGAACAGCGTAAACTAGCTCACGACCTTGCTGAACCCCTCTTGTGACTTTATGAGAACCCTGCATTCTTCCTTTTACATTTCTTGGGTCGAAAAGATTGTACAGGGTTCAGAATATACCATTATGGTTGTAAGCATAATGCTTTGCTATGGGCGTCATTGGTCATTAGCTATACTCTAAAACCCTCTTCAATGGCATATGTGTCACCCTGAGGGCGATATTTCTATTGTTTGAATTCTGCAGTTCAATACCATAAAGATACTTACACTGCTGGCAACGTGTGCCATAGTAGCACCCTTGACACGAACAGTAGTAATCGTTGCACGATCGTTGAGAACAGACGCCACCATTAGAACATGGATTTGGGTGACAGGGGTTAGACACTGAGGACAATAAAATTAATGAGCAATTAAATTATTTGCTTTAGATTTATATTTCCATCATATCATTTCATTATGTTGCTGGTTTTTGCAGTCGAATGGCATAAAATACTCACTGTGCTCGCAACGTGCACCATAGTAGCACCCTTGGCACGTACAGGAGTAGTCGTAACAAGATCGTTGAGAGCAAACGCCACCATTATAACATGGATTTGGCTGACAGGGGTTAGACACTGGGGAACATAACATAAATTCCATTAAATTCCATTAAATTTGAAAGTCAATACGATAAACTGATTAGAATATGTGATGTCACAGAACATCTTCTCTCATCAAACCTAGCCACATTAAGTAGAATAAAAAGGCGACATTCATATGTTTGACACTTTAGTAGGATCATGTCTTTGCACTAATTTGAAAACGATGAACAGAGCCGTGTTATGGCACTAAAAAGAAAAATGCTACAAAACAAAAATTGCTCATTGGCAGCTATATTCGCAAATAAAATCGTCACGCATCCATTGAGTTATGGCCCTGTACAAACTTTACAATGAATTTGTTACAGGATGGTTTATTGATAGCACTTGATATGAACAGAACACCACACAATGGTTGCTCTCGGCCATGTACGTTCATATCATGACTAAAATTAACGGCAAAGGTATGAAAAAGGGTTATATTTATGTAATTACTTTGAAAGACGTTTGTCAAAGCATATATGAGTAACAAGTCTAGACATGTAAGATCACGCTTTATTTCCATCAGCATAATTGATTTGTGTCGCATATCAACTCAGTATGATATATAATGACTTAAAGTTATGTCATTAAAAATGTAGAAAATACTTACGCTGCTGGCAACGTGTACCATAGTAGCACCCTGGACACGAACAGGAGTAGTCGTTACACGATCGTTGAGAGCAAACTCCACCATTGTAACACGGATTGGGCTGACAGGGGTTAGACACTGAGAACCAAAAGAACAATAATCGAAATGTCTTTATTTGGTACTTCCAAGACAAACATAAAACATTTCTAACGAATCGGTGTTGTAAGATACACTTTTATTATGATGAAGCCATCATGGAAATTATGAAATCACACTTTGCCTTTTTACTTACTTTTATTGGATGCACGTCGGCTTTGGTAGGGAATTTAGGTAAAGCAACAGTTTGCTGGTTTGATGCTTAAATGGTCTAACACAGCCAACCACTCGAGTTTGGAAAACGCCATGAATTGACATTTCAACACCATTAAAATTGGGGGGAGTTGGAAGCTGTCTACAACTTCCCTCCCGCAATTTGGAAAGTCTACTCTCAAACCTGCGCAATATAGGTAGTTTTCCTACTCCCGACAAGCCCTCTACACAGTTGAATAGTTTTGTTGGCTGTTTCTTTCTGGTATTCACTAGTATACTTATTAAACAAACGTCGGCTGTTGTATAATAATAGGTAAGAATCAATACAGCACTACATTGAAAAACCAAAAAGACACATTTATGCAACTCCACTCTTGCATTTATCATTATATGATTGACGTAATGACCGTGTCACCACGATTCCAATAAGTAACTTGTATTTCTTTCGCCGAAATATATCAAATAAGAATAAAATATCAAATATCAAATAAGATGTGGTGTATATTTCATAAAATGAATGAAAATGTAGCCACCTTGAACAACTACTGACGCAAATAAAAGAGATTTGAAGGTAGCGTTGCACACAACCATAATCCTTTTTTAAAGCAATAATTCTTATCAAGATGACATAAAAACCCCCTTATACAAATAATTTAAAAAGTAGAGAATCTTAAGTTTAGTAGAGGAGCAATAGTTAACTTGAATGAAGGGGTGCATATTTGGGGATGAAAAGTTTAATTTTGTTAGAAATGATAAACATTGAGTAAAAAACGTCATGCACTTTATGCCATTTAATATCTCATTTGAAACTATAGTATATGTAGCAAAACTGACAATTTTGTTTTGCATTATCTGTTCTCTTCTTGAACACTAGCGCTTGAATGACCAATATTCAAAACGGTGATGAAGATCCTGATTATTAAAATTGAAAGGACTGCTATTCAAAAAAATGAGAATTTTTTTGCCATAAAAAATTTCGATTTCGTATATTAAAAAAAAACAAAGAGGACATTTCAAGACATAAATTGACCATGCAAAAGTTGTTATTTTTTGTAGACATAATGAAAAAGAGAGGAAAAAGAAGCCAGGAAATCGGTATATTGCATAAATTTGCACAAATTTTAACACTTTTCCTCGCCCAATTTACGGTTGCCTGTTATGGTAAATTGTGAACCTCACCAATATTTCAAACGAATTGATGAATCTCTATAAGAAAATGATCTTGAGCAAAACACGCTGTATTAATTGCAACGCTCCCTGAAGATTTGCCATTTATTGTATTCCCTACAATCAAATATTATAATCTGAGTGTGTTAACCTTGTGTGGGTTGTTGACAATGCCAATATTAAGATTATAAGTCGGCGATAGGCGTTCCGCAGTGGTTCCTAATATTGTAGGTTCGGACAGAACTCTGGAACATAAAACTCCAAATAATCAAGTACATATTGACTTACATTGTTCACAATGGGTACCATGGTAACATCCTGGACATGAACAAGAGTAGTCGTCACAAGACTCTGGTGTACATGTACCATCGTTGGAGCAAGGATTGGGTCGACATGGGTCAGTCACTGTGAACAGAGATCAACTGGGTACAGTTTTAGACTTTTAATAATCTCACCATTTTTGTATTCCCTAGAAACACATATTTTATACCTGGTACGGGTTCGCACTACCAACATTCAGATTATAAGTCGGCCATAGAAGTTCTACATTGGTTCCTTAGGGACGGACCGTTAGATCTTTGGAGGGTTGGTCAAAAACAGAAATCAAATTCAAAGTAAAGGGTTGGAAAAAAACTTCAGACAAGTTTGCAAAATAAAAACAAAAAAATGCAGAAGGTAAATGTGTGATAAAAAATCTGCTAAAGTCTTTAAAATCTTGAATATTTGGAGATTTTATCAGCAGGAAGCAGCTATCTGTATCAAATATACCCCTAAAACTGGAAGTTGCGGTCATCACATATTTTCATAAATTGTTTATCTCTGATCACTTGAAAATTTAAAAAAAAATATAAAGTCAGGTTTCTATTAGTTTCCTACATAAAAAAATGTAGTATGTATCAGGTAAACTATACGTAAGGTTGTCAAACCGAAAAGTTATTTTTGGCGTTTTAAGTGTATGGATACAGGCCAATTAAGCAGTTCTTTTACTTTTTACAGTATTTTCTTGCAACAATGAAGGCAAGAAGGGGTTAACAAGAAGAAATATGCCAATAATATGAAACAACAAATCAATGAGGCATTTTCAGTACGCTTTTTATCAAAAAAAATCTTAGTTATCATTTAGCAATACAGTATGTAACATGCCATCTATCCAGCAAAAAGGTTGAGCTTCAGGTTTGCGTATAGATGATACTAAGTGAATCTGCAAGACTTATAAAAGTAATTAGAAAAAGAGGAAGATGAACCTCATTTTTGTGCAGCAAAGACTGAACAACAATTGTCTGAAATAGCAATAAAATGGATGGTGTTTGAAAACGTGAATGTAGGTATTTCAACATGCTTTAGAAAGGGAGGCCAGAAAACCCCAAACAGTCAATTTTCAAAACTACAAGAAGCTACCAAGGAGCAAGTATCCATGTGTCAGAGAAAGGTGTGCCAGATGTGTAAGAAAATGTGTTATTTAAATCTTCGCAAAAATACGTACTACGTCGAGCATTAGATGACGAGGCGTGTCTGTGATGTGGGACAATCTAATGTAAAGTTCAATGCACAATGCATCCTCCAATTTAGCTTATAGATACAGATATTCAAGTCAAATTGCCATCCCATGATTATCCTAATCCAGTTGGGTATATTTCTCCTGATGTTGTATTAATGCATGAGAAAGAAGTGATTGAAGAAATGGAGGATAAATTTAAATTGTCCAAATGTCTTCCAGTAGTGGTGTGTTAACCTAAATACATCTACACAAGTGATGCCACAAATCAGTGTAACGGTTTATATCACATTGGCTTTGAAAATCCAGAGAGAGATTTTGTCAGCAGTGATACGGCGATACAGGTACTTGGACAAGAAGAAACGAAATGGATGGTCTTATCGAGGGATTCTGTCACTCAGTTTATTTTAATGACAGAACCGGAAGATTACTGTCCAGTAAACTGTCAAGATAATGATCCTCACAAAGCCAGAGAACTGAAGCGTGTATGTGTGGCTAAGAAAACGGTGCCAGTATGCTATTCCAGAGTGCAAGAAACTCACACCCCAGCGCAGTTGCCTTTGAGAAGTAATTGAACAAGTTGAAGAGCTGTCAGATGTCAAACTGACTAATCTTGGTAAGAAATTAGGCTCTTGCTGTCAAGATGATTGTATGTGAAAATAATCAAGGACTATCATGTTTCCTGTTTTATGTGTGTTCTGTCTGAGTTCTAAATTCATTTATCAATATATACTGGTACAAACTGTAGTTGATACACAGGATAACATTTACTGAAAAATATCAAAGTCAGGTACTAGGTATGGTCAATATAGAGTATTATATTATATCATGCTACCCTGCGCCATGATGATTGGACGCGAGCTCATTCCAGCGATGCGTAAATACTGTTTTAGCACTGATAGCGGTGGTAAAACGGGCCCCTAAACCAGCATTGTCGAAAATTGCTCAGTCGGTGCATTTGAACATACCTATCTGAACCATAAGCATCTGAACCATAAGCTTAGACCCTCGAGATAAACCGAAACAGTCCGCTTTGTTTCAAAGACCGAAGACCGAATTTTGATACACAGATAAAGTGTGGGTCTGTAACTCACCTCTTGGTGAAAATAAGTTTGGACTGATGATGAAAGACATCTCTGATGCAGCACATTTTGGTGTGATGTACGTACACAAATTATTACATTAGGACGACAGCGCATGCTGCACTTTGCTTGAGTCGAGACGTAATATATCCTATCGCTCTTTTAAATGAAGCTAGTATTGTTCATACACTATTAAATTGACACTTCCTCACAGTAACAGTATGTCAGTACAATGCGCTCCCTCCTGCAGCGGGGGTAATTGCTTAATTAAACCACACATTGATACACTAAGAAAGCTACATTATGTGCAACTTTTACCTTTATTTCCCTGTAATTTTGTTGTCTTCTGCATTAACAGCATTTCCTTGTTTAAATCCCTATAAAAAAACTGATTGGCAATTTAGGGAACGTGTCTAAATTTAATTATACCACTAGCACTACAAAATAAATAATAACTCAAGATTTAAAGCTTAGTGCAAACAACAGCTTTTTGTGCCCATTCTTATCAAATGGACTCAACTTTTCTTGTTTTTCGAGGCGAAAATTACAAAATGGGAAACCAATGACCTAGCCAGCTGTTACAGTGACGTGCAAATCATTTGCCAGGAGTTAGCTGCTGGCATTCATTTTACATCTACCAAAACACAGGCGAGTTAATCTTCAGTCGATTGACAGTGGTCAAGGCGTGTCTACTAGAGAGAAAATCACAAAAATCGTTGAGCTGAAAGCACGAAGTTTTCCAGGGTGCACCTTTAGCCAGAGTCCACTATGCTCCTAATGACAACTAACCTATGTTGTTTAACGTGTCATGCATGATCTCACTGACCCTAGGCGTGATGGCAGGTATATCAAGTTACTTCCAACCCATGAAGTGGAACAACAAGGTTATAGTGATATTGTAACAATGTCTCAAGAGGAACTGAAGGAAGTGGAATCCTCTCGCCACAATGCATTTGCCAAAAAGCAGCAACTACAATGTCAGTTACAGAAACTGGTAAGCCATCAATGGCTGCTAATATTCAATGTCTAACACCTATGACAGCCGGTAGCAGTTCTTTTTTGATGGTGACTTCATCAGAAATTACAGCACAGCCACGTCAACGACCAGATATGAACTGAAAATGAACATGTGTTTTCAACTTCATTGAAAGTGTTATGATCAACAAAATGAACAATATTCACCACAGATTCATTCTAAGGTCATTCAGTATTCAGATATATAATTAGCTGAAATAAAATTAGTTAATTTCTTTTGCTACTGTAATTATCTCACCACTTTATATAGCAAGTGTAATTGCCTTTGGTCAAGTCCTTCAAGCAATATATATGCCAAACTATGAAAGCTCATCAGATATGCAAATTATAAATAAGCTAAGATGAAAATACAAAATGACTTGCAATATTGTTATAACCTGGTATCATCATCAATGTAACATAGCATGTTTTACCAACTTCGATCAAGTAAATCCAAGTGTGTATCCCTAATTAGGAAAGTTCATTATAAAAATTAGTAATCGACTGAAATATTCTCATTAAATATGCAAATAGGGAATTGGCTGAATTAAAAACGCTTGATGACTTGCAATGATGTAATATCATTGTATCTATAATGTACATACCGAGTATCATCAATTTCGGTCAAGTCAATTCAAATATGTATCCCTTATTTCAAAATTTCATTAAATATTCAAATAAGAAGTTGGATGAAGATAAAATGCTTAATGACTTCCAATCCAATAATGTTGTATCATAGTATCTTCAATATATGTAGCAAGTTTAAACAACTTTGGTCTAGTCAATTCGTATCGTTATGTAGGTCATTTCCCCCACACTCAGGAGCTGTGCTTAATTAGTCTAGAACATTCTCAAGATCACTGTCCTTCACGACCTCACAACCTTGAATTCAATTAGTCGTGTTTGGAATGTTCTGGAAATTTAATTAGTTGTGTAAGAGAGATAATTTTAGATCAGTAATTAGCATGTCAATAAAAGTTCTAGATTGTTCTTATATGCTCTTATATAACCACATGAGTATAAATAGGAGACCAGTCAGACATTTTGGGATCGTGTCTCTTGTGTGTTACTTCAAGTCTTTGGTAACTCCAGCAGTTTTAATTTCAAGACTTTTCAAAACCTTCACTGCCACGCTGGATTTTTACTGTCGACTTTATGCAATTTCAAGCCTGCAAGCTAAAGGACTGTTCATCATCCGTCTGACTGATACAACTCTGAGACTGGCGCTTTGCTGTCCCAGCTGAGATAAGTAGCCTGTACACTTTTACATTAAATCATGGCGGAATTTAAACCAGATGAATTTATGGAGGACCTTGATCAGGACACATTTTATTCCCTCAGAAAAGACAATCTAATTGCACTGGCCGAGTTTCTTAAAGTAGAAGTCAAAAGGTCTATGCGCAAGAGGGAAATACAGTACAATATTGTGAAATATTTAGTTGATTTGGGCCAATTTGAGGAATCCACCTTGAATGATTGTGAGCCCGGGTCTTCTTTTGAACTAAAAAAATTAGAATTAGAAATGCGGGCAAATTCGGAGATCAAGAAACTAGAATTACAAATGAAAGAAAAAATTACAAATGAAAGAAAGGGAAAGACAGGAAAAATTATAAATGGAAGAAAGAAAGAAAGATAAAGATAGGCAGGAAAGATAAGAAATGGAAGAAAGACAGAGAGAAAAACAATTGCAAATGGAAGGAAGACAAAGAGAGAGAGGAAAAAGAAAGGTAAAGAGAATTAGAAGAACGTTGACTACAGGTAGAAATGAAACGTTTAGAGCTTAGACAGTTAGGCCATAGGAAAATTCTTTTTGACATCACTTAGCATATCAGGTTAGTCCCCCTTTTCAAGAAAAGGATGTTGACAAATATTTCCTTCATTTTGAGAAAATTGCTCAGAGTACTTTGGTGGGTAAAGCCTAATGAATTTACATTTCAATTGTCCGTAGAGCAGGCTTCAGATTATGATTCTGTGAAAGAATTAATACTTAAGGGCTATGAGTTGGTGCCTGAAGGTTACCGTCAGAAATTTAGGGATTGTGAGAAGGCGAAGGATCAAACTTATGTTACATTTGCTCAAACAAAAGAACAACTGTTTGATCGTTGGTGTTCTGAGAAAATCTATCAGGGTCATGGGAAATTACGTCAACTTATTTTGATTGAGGAATTTAAAAGGTGCATTTGGAGTGACATCAAGACATTTATCAATGAATAAGTCATTGACGTCGACAATGACATAGTCCCCACTTGTAATAGGAGTATTAGTCTTGATGGGGCAGGGAAATGTGGTCATTAAGAAGTATCACTGGAGTGTAGATGTTGAGATCTATGGGTACATAGGTCTATGTCGTTGTTCCCAATTTGAAACACATGAGGCGTGTCTAAGTTATGGTTCTAAATCGGAAAAAAAGATCAGACCTGTAGCTGTTTTGGCCAGCCAAGAAATACCTATGCGCATAATAAATTAGGTACAAGATGTGACAAACATCGAAGGGTATAGAACTTGTGGTCACTGAGTTATGCATATATATGTATAATCAAGGTCAAAGGTCATCGAGGTCACATAACATTTTAATAAAAAAGTATTGCCACTTATTGCCTATATGCCCAAAATCAGACCTCTAACTCTATTTGCTTGCCAAGAATTAGATATGTACATAATTAATGAGGTTAAGTGTGTGTTGTCATAAGGTCTCCCATCATACTAAATATAAAGGACATAGCACTTGTGGTTACTTATTTATTGACATAAAAGTATATTTTAGGTAAAAGGTCATCGAGGTCACATGACATTTTGTCAAAAAAATTTCATCTAATAGTTATCTCTATATACCAAAAATCAGGCATCCAGCACTATTGGTTTTGCTCAGAATTAGATATGCACATAATTAATGAGGTAAAGTATGTGACGTCATAAGGTCTTCCATCATACCAAATATGAATGGTGTAGCACTTGTGGTTACTGAGTTGTGGGCAAATGTATACATTTGAGGTCAAAGGCCATCGAGGTCACGTGACATTTTGTCAAAAAAATTTGTATTGCTAAGTTATCCCTATATACCTAAAATCAGACCTCTAGCTCTATTGGCTCACTCAAAATTAGATATGCACATAATGAATGAGGTATAATATTTGGCATCATAAGGTGTCCCATCATACCATATATGAAGGGTGTAACACTTGTGGTTACTGAGTTACTGACAAATACGAACATTTGAGGTCAAAGGTCACTGAGGTCACGTGACATTTTGTCAAAATGTCTGAGAGATCTGCATGAATGGATGGACTCACGGATAGATGAAGGGACGGACATAACCCAATCTATAAGCCCCCTGGACTTTATCCTTGGGGACTAGAAACTGTGTCACTGCATCCTTTTTGCAATATGAATATGATGAGAAACTAAATTTTTAGTTTTCTTGGTCTTATACATGGGAGTCTATGGAGAACTGACTTATCATGGGAGTCTATGGAGAACTGCCTTATACATGGGAGTCTATGGGGGTGTAAACTGGAAATCGCTCAAGGCATCTCTGAGATATCTGCGTGAATGGACGCACGCACACACACACGCACGCACATGACCAAACCTATAAGTCCCCCTGGAGGGTGTCGATGGGGACTAACAAAAGGCAGATACATTGGAGGTTGCTGCATGTTTGGCCGATGATTATTTATTGACGAAAAACCTTCATTATATTACCATGCCCTGCCCGTCGCATTTCGATTGGTCGAGCTGAACCACGTGACTGACCACAAATACACAGTAATGGTTTGTTTACATGCCCGTGAATATCAATAATAAGATTAACATCTCAAAGTATCGTAACTTTACAGCTAAAACGTAAATAATAATCAATCACAAAATTAAATGGAGCACTTGTAGGTCAAGTTGAGATACTTTTTTCTTAAAACATCTCCGGATTTGCCAATATTTTTACAGCGCGCGTGACAGTGCATCCAGTATTGCTCAGTTTTCTGGGGCCCAGTTGTTGTTCGCTCCTGAAATTTTCAGAAATTTTGACAGTTTTCTTTGGTTTGCTGATAATATAATGGAAATAACAGACTCCAGTCTGACCATTAACATTTATTTGTGGGCGCGGGCTCGAGGAAAGCAAAATTAATGGGCTCAGCAAGCCTCGCCCATTAACCCCTTGACTACCTATGGCGCCGGATATTTCCGGCGCCATATTGAATTACCATATACCTTGAGTGCCGGAAATATCCGGCACAGTTAAATAGGCGTATTTGCTTCGTTTTTGTTGCTAAAAATCCCGTAATTTCGGCGCCTGCACGCAGTGCAACTAAGATTGATGTATTCCGATCTGGCCTGCATGTGATTGCGCCCCCGTACGTCCGAATATGGCCAAAATCCGGAAGCAAATGTCGTGACCCATGACCTCGACCCTGAAAGGTCAGGCTGATCACTGAAGCGTCGC
>LD354113.1:50110-63791 GCA_001465055.1 Ptychodera flava | reverse complement strand
ATATGGTTTATTGGTACTTACTTAATTTTTACTCTAAGCAGTGTTCATGCAATGACCACACCCCAGATTTTATCAATATTTACATAAGGGGCCTGGTATATAGGAGTACATTGGCCTTGGTAGTCAAGGGGTTAATATTTGGCTTTCCTCTCGCCCTTGCCAACAAATAAACGTTAATGATCAGTGCGTCACCCATTATTTCTCTATTTCTCATAAAACCATCCCAGTCCTTTTGATACTGAAACAATGGAGGGAAATTTAACTCCTCCTTTCCATCCAAGAATTTTTCAAAGGAGAGTACAAAATCAAATGACAACAATTTGCAAAGTTCAAGTAACACTCCCACATCATCAGATTCCAAGTCTCAATCTCCTTCTTGCAAATAGTTTGGTACACTTTCTTATAGTTATTGTAGAAAGACGGCCATTTAATGTCACACTGTTTCAAATTGAAAAGAAAACGTGAAGGTCAAAGTGGTCAAAGTGGATCTAAGCCCACTGGCTTTATTTCTTCATCATTTCAATAAGAGTCTAATAATGTGTGCAACACATTTTCTGAGGTTAAACCCCTTTTATCCCCAATTACTGAGGTCAAAGTCAATTCTTCTCAAGATAGCATTAAAAGTATTTTTGAACCATTTATTCACGATGGTTTTATATCACTTTCTACTGATTTGCACTGCATAAAAACCCTTTAATACTTACTGTATTAACATGGATTATTGCCTGTATTTTAGCTGAAGAGTGCATATACAGATGAATACAGTCAAGAATCCATTTTTTGTATTCAGCAAGCCTGTATTCATGTGGATTCATGTGAAATCACGTGTATTATACTATAATACAGGCAACTCATTCATGTGGATTTATCTGAATTATTGGGTTTTCATGCAGTGTTGTCTTCCACTACCCCTATCAAAATTTTAAGAAATACCGGGGCTTCCCAATTTCTTTTGTTGACAGATACCCTGCCGTTTTCTGAAAAAGTCAATTTCAGGTTCTAAGGTTCTTGTTAAGGGGAAGATTGTAATGACTACATTCCCGTTCCTCTCCGGTCTATTTGTCTTCGGACTTTGTTTCTGGACCTGTGACTTTAGGTATTAGGCCTTTTTTGCCTTTTGAAGGGATTCGACTTCTTCTTGGAAACGACCTTGCTGGGGACAAGGTCATTACTAATCCACTTGTGACCAATAAGCCTAGTTTAGATCAGGATCAACAGCCAATTTAGGAGGAAATTCTGGTTATACCCTCAATGTGCTGTTACTCGAGATATGTCAAAGAAAACTTCTGAGAATCAGAATATTCTCAAAAATAATTTCACAGATGTTGACTTAATACGGATAGTTTTCAATCGGATTCGAACCCACAACATACGGCATCAGTCGCCTAGCTGAGAGGCCACAGACAGACCCGCTCGGCTAAATCTCCACTCCCAAAAAAGAGTGGTTCAATAGCCGGCTAAGTTGTTACATTTTTCTGACTGAGACCGCTCAACATGTTGTAGAGTTCGTGAAGCACTCACGCACGCATGCTCACTATCATACATCGCACATACACACTTTATCGAAGCGAAGAAACGAATTTCATCGCTTTAAATTACACCTTTCTTAGTCAGGTGTTTGACACAGATCATTTCGTTATCCCTCGTGGATTTGAAACTTCCTGAAAAAGTTCTGCTGACCAAGGCCAGACATTTTCTAGATCAAATCTTATTGCAGAACAGCACAAAGACCAAGATATTTTGTGTTTGTTTGATAGGGCTGATGACGAAGATAAAGAAAGTCCTGTTTCGTACTATAAAAATTCTGGTATTCTAATGCGTAAATGGAGACCTCCAGATGTCTTGGTTGATGACGATTGGGCAATCAAACATCAAATTGTGCCTCCAAAGCCCTATCGTGCTGAAATATTGCGCCTGACCCATTTAAACCTCTGGGCTGGTCATTTAGGAGTCAGGACGACTTATCATAGAATTCTCAGTCACTTTTATTGGCCTAATCTCAAAGAGGATGTAGCACATTTTTGTAAAACTTGTCATACATGTCAAATGGTAGGAAAACCAAATCAGACCATTCCAAAGACCCCTTTACAACCAATTCCTGCATTTCAAGAACTGTTTAGTAGGATATTAATAGACTGTGTTGGGCCCCTACCAAAAACAAGATCAGGAAATGAGTACATGTTGACAATAATGTGAACATCTACTTGGTTCCCAGAAGACTATACTGGAAGCTTTGGTCAAATTTTTCACTTTATTCGGCCTCCCTAAATGTGTCCCGTCTGGTCAAGGCTCCAACTTTATGTCTGGAATTTTCCAACAAGTAATCGATCAGCTAGGCATTAAACAGTATAAGTTGTACGCCTATCACCCAGAGAGTCAGGGTGCTCTCCAACGATTCCATCAAACTTTGAAAAATATTATTAGGACCTACTATTTGACACAGAGAAGCATTGGGATAAAGAAATTCATTTTCTTCTCACTGCTGTTAGAGAGTCAATTCAAGAGTCTCTTGGTTTTAGCCCGTCTGAGCTTGTATTTGGACATACAGTCTGTGGCCCACTCAAGCTTTTCAAAGAGAAATTCCTATCAGACGATAATAATTGTCTGAATATTCTACAATATGTGTCAGATTTTCATCCAAAACTCTCTAAGGCATGTGAATAAGCCAGAGAAAACCTTGAGTCAGCTCAGCAGTAAATGAAAATTAAATACAATAAAAACACCTCAAAACGGAAGTTTGAACCAGGTCAAAAGATTTTTGTTGTGTTCCGGTCCCTGGTAAACCACTCCATACTCGTTACTTTGGGCCATATCTAATCAATAAGAAATTAAACGATTTAATGACATCATAATAACACCTGACAAGCGAAAATAAAAACAGTTGTGCCACATACATATGCTCAAGCATTACCGGTATTTGGATAGGGATAATTCTACTATAACACAGCCTGTCAGTGCAGTCAGTTCAAAACATTATGAAGACAGCGATACCGAAACTGGCTTGTGTGAAAATACTCTAGATTCAAAGCTTGGCTCGGTCAAACTCCTGGCGAATCTTGAATCAACAAAGTTGGTACACCTCCAGTAGTCACAACGACAACAGGTGAAAGAAATGATCCTCGAATATAAACACCTATTCCAAGATATTCAAACGAAGACAAACGTCATCCATCACGACGTTTATGTTGGCGACAGTAAGCCTGTGAAACAACATCCATACAGACTGAATCCAATAAAAGCGAAATATCTCAAGGAAGAAGTCAAATATCTGCTGGCTAATGACTATATTGAACCCAGTAAAAGTAACTAGACTTTGCCGTGCATATTTGTGCCAAAAGTAGGTCATAGTTATCGTATGTGCACGGACTACAGGAAAGTGAACACTCTAACAAAGACAGACACTTTCCCAATCCCGAGGATTGATGATTGCAACGATTGAGTGGGAAAAGCCAACTATGTAACAAAACTTGATCTACTAAAGGGATTTTGGCAATTCCCTCTGAGGGATCGTGCTCGTGAAATATCCGTCTTTGTTACACCAAACGGATTGTTCCAGAACAAGGTAGTGCCACTCGGAATGAAGAACTCTCCGGCCACATTCAAACGGATGATCAACAACGTCATATCCGGACCAGAAGGATGTGGAGCTCATGCCGACGACATCGTCCTGTACAGTGACACCTGGGAGGAACACATCAAACTCATGCTGACTGATGCGCTTTCCTGGTATGGTTGGTTACTACAGAAAATTATGTCCAAATTTCCAAATAGTGACTGAGCCTTTCCAAAACATACTTAAAAAGAAAGTAAGGTTTGTTAGGTCAGAACAATGCCAACAGGCATTTGATACACTTAAAGCCATACTGCAAGATGCTCCAGTCTTGTCTGCACCAGATCTCAGTTTGCCATTCAAATTAGCTGTAGTTGCTAGTATACGGTTGCTGGTGCTGTGTTATTGCAAGAGGATAGTCATGAGATAGATCATTGTTTTTACAACTTTTCACGCAAATTTAACATATCTCAGTGAAACTACTCTACAATTGAAAAAGAGTGTTTATCTTTGATATTAGCTTTACAGCATTTTGAAGTTTATGTTACTTCTTCAAAACAGCTAATAGTGGTTTATATTGATCACAACCCTCTTGTTTTCCTGCAGAAATTAAAAGGCAAAAATCAGAGATCGCTAAGATGGAGTCTAACGTTACAGGAGTTAAATCTTGATATTAGACATATTAAGGGTAGAGACAATTTTATTGCAGACTGTCTCTCTCTCATATTTAGAGTTTATTGTTGTTCACATTTTAATATAACATTTGTAAAAGAAAGATTTTTCTTTTAAAAAATTCCTTTTTAGAGAGGGTGTGTTATGTAGGTCATTTCCCCCACACTTAAGAGCTGTGTTTCATTAGTCTATAACAATTTTAAGGTCACTGTCCATCACGACCTCACAACCTTGAATTTAATTAGTCATGTTTGGAATGTTCTGGAAATTTAATTAGTTGTGTAAGAGAGAGAATTTTAGATCAGTAATTAGCATGTCAAAAGAAGTTCTAGATTGTTCTTACATGCTATTTTATAACCACATGAGTATAAATAGGAGACCAGCGCAGCTTGCAGAAAGACATTTTGGGATTGTGTCTCTTGCATGTTACTTCAAGTTTTTGGAAACTCCAGCAGTATTTTTATACTAAATTTGGTTGTATACCTAAATTGCTGAGTTCACCTTTTGTTGTTTTCCTACGGCTTTGGGTATGCCACGATATTCCAGGAGATTGGTGATAAAAATAAGTTTTTGCTTGAATTCGTGTCACGAGTGTCAGATGTGTGTAAACAACAATCGCAATTTAGAATAACTCAAAAACCACAACTACGCACCTACGCTTATTTCAAAACTTTACTAGAACCAGAAAAATACCTTTCACTTGACTTTAATTCAATATATTCAAGCTTTTGCTCGTTTTCGTTGTGGAATTTTACCATTAGCTATTGAAGAGGGGCGAAAACAGAATATTGACTTACGAGACAGACTTTGCACATTATGTAAACTTAGAGAAGTTGAGGATGAGTTTCATTTTCTTCTGGTTTGTCCGTTTTATAGAGAACTGAGACAGGAATACTTACCAGTGTATTTTCAGACAGAAGCGAATATTCTTAAATTCGCAAGGCTTGTGCAGACAAAACATCCGAAAACTTTACTCAATCTCTGTAAATTTATTTTCAAAGCTTTTTCCAAGAGGAAGACAGTACATGCTGAATAGTGTATCGCTACATTTATATATATATATATATATATATATATATATATATATATATATATATATGTATATATATCCCTGTTTAGGAAAGTTTATTAAATGTGCAAATTATAAATTGGCTGAAGTAAAAAATATTTAATGACTTCCAATAATATTAAATCATAGTATCTTCGATATACACACCAAGTTTCGTAAATTGTGATTGAGTCGATTTATATATGTATCCCTAATTCATTAATCCCTAGTTCATTAAATATGCAAATTACCAAATATCTTTCATGATACGCCTTAATATCTTTCACGGCTGATATATCTTGCCATGATCAACATTTGTAGAAAATCTAATCAAATTGTGTACAGTCGTTCTCAATGTATATCCATTTTTTCTACAATCATCAATTGTGCAAGTGAGCAAAACGTAAGCAAGCTACATCCTTCAAAACCTAACTGAATCTTTATACCAGATTTGACTCTGATCTGATGAGCCGTTTTTGAGATATCGAGCACACAAACAAACAGACATACAGACAGACAGACATCACTGCGACATTAGCCAACGTTAGCTGGCTGGCTTAAGTTGTGTTCATCAATTAATGTTCGAAGGAGCCCAGCTGATGTACAGGGAAACTAAGGAGAACTTTTTACCATGAAACTCAAATTATGACTAAAGACACTAGTCACCAGTGAAACTCATCCAAGAAATGATATATTGATATTATATTGAAATAATGATGAAATCTGTAATTTTTGGGGGGTGCAATTTTTTGCCATTTTGGTCAGAAAATTTGATTCTCAAAAAAACTGATCGTCAGATAGCTTTGGTGGACATATTCTTAGTGATGATCTTAATGTGATATCTTCAAATTATGATGAAATCTTCAATTGTGTATTTTTGCAGCTATTTGTGCCACTTTTTGTCTTGCCACAAATTTAAGAAATCAAGAACAAATCTGAAAGAGATCATGCCTTGGGACCTACGTACCATATATCAAAGCTATCTGACCTGTAGTTTTGAAGAACATTTTTAAAGACTTTTTGACCAAAAATGACAAAAATTGCTTTAAAAATACAAATATCCAAATTTCACTGCCATTTGAACAAATCTAACTGAAGTCACGCTGAGCAAACTGCATATCAAATCATAAAACAATCGGAAATGCGGTTTCAGAGGTGAAGGCAATTGTTGACGGAAGACGGACGATGACGACGACAAACACGGACGATGATGGAAAATCAGCCTATTTGATAAGCTTCGCGTCGCTGACAGCAGAGCTTAAATTGGAGCAGAGTCATCGGAAAATGCACGTCGGGACTAGATCAAACTTTACCCGTCAACAATTACAATGCTTGTTATACACATACAGACTGTTTTGTCAAGCGAAAAGCCAAGCAGCTTAGAATACTTGTAGGGAATTACACTTCAACCGAAAGTATCAAACTTTATAGCTGTGGCAGTTTGGGATGTGAAAGCTCTCCTGTGTAGGGTGTTTTCTTTTTGGAAATTGTGTTGTCATAGTGATGTGGAATAACTATGTATGTTTATTTTCAATGCAATAGCTGTTATTAATTTTGAAAGTTTTTTCTCTCTATTTTCAGGTAGACTCATCATTGCGAAGGACTACCGAGAAGGGAAGTTTATCGGTGGATCCTCCTATTCTTCATCTTGCTGTCGACTGTTTTGTCATCAAAGGACTGATCAGGTCTTTTAAAGATATACCTGACAGAATTACTGTTGGTAAAGTGAGGTATGGTACTTTTTCACTTATATTGTTTTGCCTTAAATACAAAGACTGATTGGATGACTTTGGTTAAAATGGTTTGAAAAAACAGAAGTTTTGTTGTCTTCAATATAACATCACTTGTAACTAATAAAATGGAAAGACAATTCTAATCCATAAGACGTATTTTCCCTAAGATGTCAGTGTGGTTGATGTGAATAAGTCGATTGATTTCAATAAATCTATCAGTGACCTTTGTTTAGAGCGAAATCAGATGGAAGTTTTGGTATTTATTTTGTTTTCTTATAACACAAAACGTTTCTTTTAGTCACTTGATCATTTGAATTGACCTGCATTTAATATGTCAATACAAGGCAGCATGAAAACCTAACATGCTATTTATTGTTGACAATTTACTTTTAGTTCTCATCATTTATCAATTACAACAATCCTGGCTGTACACATACAGGGTACATATTGAATACTGTTCGTTTCAACATGTACATGGAATTACAAGTTGTGGCTGCTGTCCATTTCGAGACACTTGACAATGTATGTTGGTTAATCCCAAATAGACCTGGCTCTACAAAATATTATATATGTTATGTTTTATCTGTAAAGACACCAACTCCATGGCAGCATATTTGCGAACAGTGGTCACTATACATGTTCGTTTCAGCACAGCAATGAATGACTATGTTATGATGGGTTGAAAGAACTGCAGGGGCAAGGACTTTCACAATTTCAACATCAACCAAATGCACATCGCTCGTTGACTTTGCTTTATGTAATGATGAAATAGGTAGGACTGTAAATATGAAGGTCTCAGTGGATTACGGTGGGCAAAAACACACACATCAACTTCATTTTTTAAAAATGTACAATCGTTATAAAAATATAGTCAAAATCTGATTGTGACCACCCCCTTCGAATATCTAATGGTCCGTCCCTAATATTGTTGGTGCCATGAAATATGATGAGGCTATATGACGAGGCTCATGTTATTTCTAATACGTTTATTACTAGCTATACGAAAGCAATATACGCAACTCAATAGACTAGTTGACTAAATACTAACATGTCGCTGTCTCATGCAGTCTTATCTAAAGCTTTTATTTTTCTTTCTATTTAATTTGAATAGGTGCAACGAACTTGTGCCTAATTACAGTTGCAGCAAAAAATCATAAAAAGTACTGTACAAAACATACAACCCGGAAACAAATAAATCGCAAACAAGTGACAAAAAGGAGGAACAAAAGATAAGACGAATTAATCGAATTAATCGAATTAAATAATACAGCTAGTTTTCAAGCGGGTTCGAACCCACAACATACGGCATCAGTCACCTAGCGGAGAGGCCACAGAGGGAACCGCTCGGCTAAATCTCCACTCCCAAAAAGAGTGGTTCAATAGCCGGCTAAGTTGTTACATTTTTCTGACTGAGACCGCTCCCAAGAATCTGTGGTATTCACCGTAGCTACTTATAAAAATATCAAAAGTCTGATTCGGTAAAATTGTAATTAAAAATTGTATTGATTGTTATCGGAATGTAAACGAAACATATGGACTTACATTCTTCACACTGGGTACCATGGTAACACCCTGGACATGAGCAAGAGTAGTCGTCACAAGATTCTTTTGTACAGATACCATTGTTGTAGCATGGATTGGGTTGACATGGGTCAGACACTGTGAACAGAGATCAGTCTGGTACAGTTTTAGTCATTTAAGGAGCGCTGCACCCAATACCGCGTATTTTCCTCAAAAATCTCATTTTTGGAAATATCGATACAATTTGTTAACCCAGGATTAATATTTGTTGGATTTACCTTGTGTTTTTCAAGCAGTCGTAAGTTGCGTGATAAAGAAGTGTTAAATTATACAAATGTATGCAAATCATTCCATTTCATGGCTTCTCTTTTCTCCCTAATTCAAGATTTACAAAGAACTTAACTCCACTCCGGCTTGGTCGAATTTTCTGAAAGTTTCACATTCTGTTCTATAAATAATACATAACAACACTTTTTAATTGACGATAAAGTTCTTAAGCCTTCAATGGGAGGCATTCTAATTTTGCTTATCATGGTTTTAATCAATTTTTGAGTGACAGTCTTTTCACCCATGCAATTTCAGAATGAGGCTACATGATGCGAAATGAAACAATCGTTGTTTTTACATATACTCTTCTTTGAAGTGAAATAATACATTTCAGACAATAGAGTCTAGTTTTGGATTTAAATTGATTGGCATCATTACTATTAAAATTGAGGGTTTTTAATCCCAAATATACAGCCCTTCGTCATTCGGGTTAACCATTGTTAAAACACCAAACTGTATATTCTTTGGTTTTTTGACAATTTATTGTGTGAGGGGGTTTCCTTGACATCTAAGATGAAAAATATTCTTTTGAAAGACCTTTATTGGCAAAATGCAGCTTCACCTTGACAATCTCACCATTATTTTATTCGCAGCAAGACATATTACATCTAAGTGTATGAACCTGATCAAGATTAGCTCTACCAAAGTTCAGATCATAAGTTGGCCATAAAAATTCGACAGTGGTTCCTTTATTGTTGCTTTGGACAGAACTCTTGAACTTAAAGCGCAATTAATCAAGTACACTGAAACAAACGGACTTCCATTGTTCACACTGGGCTGGGTACTATGGTAACACTCTGGATATGAACAGGAGAAGGTGTCAGAAGTCTATGGTGTATGGGTACCATAGTTGGAGCATGGATTGGTTTGACATGGGTAAGATACTGCGAACAGAGATCAGTTTGGTAGAGTGTATACTTTTTCAACAATCTCGTCACTATTGTACTCCCTGGAGACACATATTATATCCAAGTGTAAGTCAGCCGTGGGGGTTCTACCTCAGTTCCTAATATTTTTGGTTCGTACAGAAATCCGGAACTGAAAACTGCAATTAATCAAGTAGACTGAAACATTTGTACTTACGCTGTTCACAGTGGGTACCATGGTAACATCCTGGACATGAACAGGAGTAGGCGTCACAAGAGTCTGGTGTACAGGTACCATTGTTGGAGCATGGATTGGATCGACATGGGTCAGTCACTGTGAACAGAAATAAGTCGGGTACATTTGTAATCATTACGGGATGCTCTGTAACAAATACAGCGCAGTTTGCTCAAACGAACCTTTTAAAAATATTGATTGAATTTTAATTAATTTGTTTACCCAAAATTGAGATATGTGTCGTCTCACCTTTTTGCTTTTCAAGCAGTCGTAAGTTGCGTGAAAAAGAAGTGTTAATTTATGCAAATTTTGCAAATTCCCAAGTTTCCTGGCTTCTCTTTTCTCCAAATTTCAAAAATAACAAAGAAAATAACTCCCGTGTGGCTTGGTCAAATTTTCAGAAATTTTCAAATTATATTCTTTAAATAATACAAAATAAAGCAACTATTTTGTTTGTATACGTTTTGAATAATCTCATCATAATTGTATTCCCTACAGACACATATTATATCTAAGTGTAACAACCAAGTGTGGGTTCAACATTCAGATATTAAGTCGACCACAGACGTTTTACCGTAGTTCCTATTATTTTATCGTTTGGACAGAAATCCGGAACTTAAAACTGCAATTAATCAAGTACACTGAAACATATTGACTTACATTGTTCACAATGGGTACCATGGTAACACCCCGGACAAGAACAGGAATAGTCGTCACACGACCCTTGTGTACAGTTACCATTGTTGGAGCATGGATTTGGTTTACATGGGTCAGACACTGCGAACAGAGGTCAGTCAGGTTCAGTGTATGCTTGTTCAACAATCTCATTACTGTATCCCTATTAACACAGTCTGGTAGAGTGTAGACCCTTCTACAGATAATTCATATCTTCTGATAGTAAGTCGGCCATAGAAGTTCTACCATTCTTCCTTATATTTTATCGTTCGGACAAGAAATCGGCAGTTGAAAACTGGAATGATTGAAGTACACTAAAAATACGGACTTACATTGTTCGCACTGGGTACCATGGTAACACCCTGGACATGAACAAGAGAAGTCGTCACAAGACTCTGGACTACAGATACCATTGTTGTAGCATGGATTGGGTTGACATGGGTCAGACACTGGGAACGGAGAAAAGTCAGGTACAACATATGGTCTGTTTAAGAATCTCACCATCATTGTAACCCTCAAACACATTTTATATCTAAGCGTATAAACCTGTTCTGGGTCAGAACTACTATCATTCACATTATAAACCTGGCGTAAAAGTTCTACCATAGTCCCTAAAATTCTTGCTTCAGAGAGAAATCTGGAACTTAAAAGTGCAATAAATCAAGTACACTGTTACATATGGACGTACCGGTACATTGTTCACACTGGGTACCATAAAAACCACCCCGGACAAGAACAAGAATAGTCGTCACAAGATCCCTGCGTACAGGCTCTATTGTTATTGCATGGATTTGGTTTACATGGGTCAGACACTCTGAATAGAGATCAGTCTAGTACAGTGTATATTCTTTCAACAATCTCGTAATCATGATTGTATTCCCTACTGACACAATCAGGTAGAGTGTATAATGTCTCAACAGATAATTCAGATTAAACACGATTGGAACCAATTTGGGATAATTGGATTTTCATATTTTGCAAATTTCTCAGAAGTGTTAGGTGCCATATACCTGAATGTTGCAATATCGCAAATTACTCATAAAAACAAGTTTGTAATATGAAAAAAAGCAGATGAGATAACATTTTTAGATTAAAACGACATTACTTCACCATCCAATTATCCCAAATTAGTTCCCATCGTGTTATTTTCAAATAATTAGTCGGCCATAGAGGTTCTACTACTGTTCCTCTTATTTAATCGTTCTAGTATACTAAAAAATATGGACTTACATTGTTCACACCGGATACCATGGTAACACCCTGGACATGAACAAGAGTATGCTTCACAAGACTCTGGACTACAGATACCATTGTTGTAGCATGGACTGGGTTCACAGGGGTCAGACACTGCGAACAGAGATCAGTCGACTACATTCTATAATTTTGTAAATGATGTCACCATTATTCTTATCCCGGAAACACATATTATATCTAAGTGTATTAACATTGTGGAGGTTTGCATAAGCAACATTCAGATAATCAGTCGGCAATAGATGTTCTGCAGTAGTTCGTGATTCCATTAAAATTAATGTTGGTTTTGACAGAACTTCGGAATTTACAAATGCAATTAATCAAGTACACTGAAACGTATTGACTTACATTGTTCACACTGGGTACCATGGTAACATCCTGGACATGAACAAGAGTAGTCTTCACAAGACACTCGTGTACATATACCATTGTTGGAGCATGGATTGGGATGACATGGGTCAGACACTGCGAACAGAGATCAGCCTGGTTGAGTGTATACGTTTTCAACAATCGAATTTATCATCATTATATTCCCTGCAGACACATATTATTTGTAAGTGTATCAACCAGGTGTTGGTTGGCACTACCACCATTCAGATAATAAGTCGACATTGGAAGTTCTACCATAGTTTCTTATATTTTAGGTTCGGACAGAAATTCGGAACTTAAAACTGCAATTAATCAAGTACACTGAAACCTAGGGACCTACATTGTTCACACTGGGTACCATAGTAACATCCTGGACATGAACAGGAGTAGTCGTCACAAGAGTCTTGTGTACAGATACCATTGTTGGAGCATGGACTGGGATGACATGGGTCAGACACTGCGAACAAAGATCAGTCTGGTAGAGTAAATACGTTTTGAGTAATCTCATGAAAATTGTATTCCCTACAGACACATATTATATCCAAGTCTATCAACCAGATATGGGTTGGCACTAGCATCATTCAGATAATAAGTCGACCATAGAGGTTTTACCGTAGTTCCTATATTATTTTATCGTTTGGACAGACATCCGGAACTTAAAACTGCAATTAATCAAGTACACTGAAACATGTGGACTTACATTGTTCACACCGGATACCATGGTAACACCCTGGACACGAACAAAAATAGCCGTCACAAGACTCTGGACTACAGATGCCATTGTTGTAGCATGGATTGGGTTCACAGGGGTCAGACACTGCAAACAGAGACCAGGCGTGTATATTCTATAATTTTTTAAATAATATTACCATTATTGTTATCCCATAAACATATATTATATCTAAGTGTATCAATCTGATGCAGGTTTGCAAAACAAATATTCGGATAATAAGTCGGCAATAGATGTTCTACAGTGGCTCCTATAAAATATTGTGGGATTTTGATAGAACTCCGGAATTTAAAACTCCAATTAGTCAAGTACACTGAAACATAGAGACCTACATTGTTCACACTGTGTATCATAAACAACACCCCGGACAAGAACAAGAATAGTCGTCACGAGACCCTTGGGTATAGTTTCCATTGTTGGAGCATGGATTCGGTTTACATGGGTCAGACACTGTGAACAGAGATCAGTCGGGTACAGTGTATACTCTTTCAACTATCTCGTCATCACTATGGTATTCCCTACAGACACAGTCAGGTAGAGTGTATACTGTCTCAACAGATAATTCTGATATTCAAATAATTAGTCGGCTGTAGAGGTTCTACCACTGTTCCTATTATTTTATCATTCGGACCAAAATCAAGAACTGAAAACAGAATGATTCAAGTACACTCAAAAACATGGACTTACATTGTTCGCAATGGGTA
>LD354113.1:34966-48959 GCA_001465055.1 Ptychodera flava | reverse complement strand
ACCATGGTAACACCCTGGACATGAACAAGAGTAGTCTTCACAAGACTCTCGTGTACATATGCCATTGTTGGAGCATGGATTGGGATGACATGGGTCAGACACTGCAAACAGAGATCAGCCTGGTTGAGTGTATACGTTTTCAACAATCGAACTTATCATCATTATATTCCCTGCAGACACATATTATTTGTAAGTGTATCAACCAGGTGTTGGTTGGCACTACCACCATTCAGATAATAAGTCGACATTGGAAGTTCTACCATAGTTTCTTATATTTTAGGTTCGGACAGAGATTCGGAACTTAAAACTGCAATTAATCAAGTACACTGAAACGTATTGGGACCTACATTGTTCACACTGGGTACCATGGTAACATCCTGGACATGAACAGGAGTAGTCGTCACAAGAGTCTCGTGTACATATGCCATTGTTGGAGCATGGATTTGGATGACATGGGTCGGACACTGCAAACAGAGATTAGTCTGGTTGAGTGTATATGTTTTCAACAGACACATATTATTTATAAGTGTATCAACTAGGTGTTGATTGGCACTACCACCATTCAGGTAATAAGTCGGCATTGGAGGTTCTACCATAATTTCTAATATTTTAGGTTCGGACAGAAACTCGGAACTTAAAACTGCAATTAATCAAGTACACTGAAACATGGGGACCTACATTTTTCACACTGGGTACCATGGTAACATCCTGGACATGAACAGGAGTAGTCGTCACAAGAGTCTGGTGTACAGGTTCCATTGTTGGAACACGGATTGGGATGACATGGGTCAGACACTGCGAACAGAGATTAGTCTGGTAGAGCAAATACGTTTTGAGTAATCTCATGATAATTGTATTCCCTACAGACACATATTATATCCAAGTCTATCAACCAGATGTGGGTTGGCACTACCAAAATTCAGTAAACAAGTCGACCATAGAGGTTTTACCGTAGTTCCTATTATGTTATCGTTTTGACAGAAATCCTGAACTTTAAACTGCAATTAATCAAGTACACTGAAACATGTGGACTTACATTGTTCACACCAGATACCATGGTAACACCCTGGACATGAACAAAAGTAGTCTTCACAAGACTCCTGACTACAGATACCATTGTTGTAGCATGGATTGGGTTCACAGGGGTCAGACACTGTGAACAGAGATCAGTCGGATACATTCGATAAATTTGTAAATATTTTAAATTTTTAAATTTTTTAATTCACCATTATTGTTATCCCGGAAACACATATTATATCTAAGTGTATCAAACTTTTGCAGGTTTGCACAACCAATAGCCAGATAATAAGCCGGTAATAGATGTTCTACAGTGGTTCCTATAAAATATTGTCGGGTGTTGATAGAACTCCGGAATTTAAAACTCCAATAAGTCAAGTACACTGAAACATATGGACCTACATTGTTAACAAAGTAATATCACTATAGCGTTTTGTACACAGGAAACCATCTTTCAGCACATTGAATGCCATAGTAAGGTGTACATGTGCAGTCTAGACATTCTCAAAGCTTTCGATTCTGTGTGGTGGAATGGCCTTTTCAGAAAGTTATATGTTAATGTAGGAATTAACTCGAAACTTTGGAGGCAATTACGTAATATGTTTCCCGGTCAACATTGCAAAATTGTCTTGGGTACATGTACTTCAGAAAACTTCCCAATACTGCAGGGAATTCGCCAGGGTGGTGTACTCTCTACGGCACTATTCCTTATTTATATTAATAATTTATTCACTGAGCTTGAGTCCAGTAAAGTCGGCTGTTTTATCGGTTCATCATTTGTAGGCGCACTTGCATTTACTGATGATATTCCAATTTTGACACCTACTAGTTCTAGTTACCAAAAACATGTTAACATTGTTAGTAATTTTTGTTTGCTTTGGAGACTGAAAAGTTCAACAAGTAAGAGCCGTCTTATTATTTTCGAAGAAAAGAAATCTGAACACAAAAGTAGAAATAGCGAGGCAATACAAGAAACTGACTTGATTACCACTGTTTGCATGCAATGCAATAGTGCTTTGTCATCTTTAGATAGGACAGTTTCTGCATGTAAAAAAGCCAGATCCATTATTAATTCTCTGCGTAGCTCTGGTGTTGGACCAAATGGGATTAATCGTATTATTGGTGCAGAGGTTAGGAAAAAAAAGTGTATGCCTGCAACTTCCCACACATGTGAACTTTGGACAGTCTCTGATACTAAAATATTAATGATAGAACGGTGCCAGCGATATGCTTCCAAAATAATACAAGGTTTATCGACAAGACCTTCATCGGACATTGCTTTAAGTACGATTGGCTTGTCCTCAATGGAAGCACACTTAGATTTATGTAAATTACGATTTCTTGGAACATTGTGTCGCCTTAGTAACTCTGCTTTGTGCAAAAGGTCTTCCTACATCGTCTTTTTCAATTCAAACTATCAGTCATTGAAATTCAAAGAGGCTTCATTCCTGATGTGTTACGTATTTTAGCAAAATATGGCCTGTTATGTTTTCTGGAAGAATTCTATTTGTCAGTATTCTCTCCTAACAAAGCAACTAGTAAATTGATAGTTAAAAACACTGTGTATGTAAGAGAAATTGTCTTGCGGAAGAGTAGACTTGAAAGTAAAAGGGAATTAGATTTCTTTCACACTGTGCATCCAAAAATTGAACAACTTTTCTTATTGCTCTTTGCAAAATTGTTTCCTTTCTTCAAAGATACTGTGATGTATATTTTACAGATCCTTGCAAATCTGGAAATAATATATTGTCCAAAATGTGAAGAAGACACGAATAATTTGCTTATCCATTCTGCTGTAGCCTGCACGGAAACAGAACAACAGAGGATTGATCTTTGGTCTAAGTGGATTAACCACACAAGTGTGCACTTTACAGTTTTCCTTAATGACCTCAGTGATGAATATTTTGTTTCGACAATGCTTGGAAACGGATATGTCATTAACGATTTCAGCTCTGAGGATAGTACGTTTCTCGTAAAAACATCCCTGGAATTTTTTTCAGACAATATTTTTGCGTTAACTAATCACATTTTTCTCTCTGATGTAACTGTTGTGACTCTTAAAATATAAATATGTATGTTCCTGTGACTCTTCTTTGCACCGGAGGAAATAAAGAAACAACAACGACAACAACTTAAACATAGAAACCTACTTTGTTCACACTGGCTACCGTGGTAACATCCTGGACATGAACAGGAGTAGTCGTCACAAGAGTCTTGTGTACAGGTTCCATTGTTGGAGCACGGATTGGGATGACATGGGTCAGACACTGCGAACAAAAATCAGTCTCGTAGAGTAAATTCGTTTTGAGTAATCTCATGAAAATTGTATTCCCTACAGATACATATTATATCCAAGTATATCAACCAGATGTGGGTTGGCACTAGCATCATTCAGATAATAAGTCGGCCATCGAGGTTTTACCGTAGTTCCTATTATTTTATTGTTTGGACAGAAATCCGGAACTTAAAACTGCAATTAATCAAGTACACTGAAACATATGGACCAAAATTGTTCACACCGGATACCATGGTAACACCCTGGACGTGAACAAGCGTAGTTGTCACAAGGCTCTTGTGTAAAGGTACCATTTTTGGAGCGAGGATTTGGTTGACATGTGTCAGACACTGCAAACAGAGATCAGTCGGATTGAGTGGTTGGGTCAAATTATCTGAATTTTTTACATTGTGTTTTCAAACGCTACATAGGACTATTATGTTTGGCAATACAATTTTTACACATTGAATAAGAGGGATTTTAATTTCACTAATGATGGTTTGAATTTTTTGAGTGACCGTCTTTTCGACCATTTTATAATGAGGGTAGATATTGCAAAATAACATAGTCGTTTTTTTTTACATATACTATTCTGTTATTTTTACATATACTATTCGGACGTCGGCCATGTTCAATGTTTACAGTACAATCAGAAGTGTATGTGGAGGAAATAACTAACAAACGCTGTTCATGATACCCACCCTCTAGGGGCAGACCTTCCTATATGATGTACCACATTTGATGCTTGTGGAAAGCTTTACCACACAAAGGAGCATTTAAACTTTTAGAAAATGACAGCTTGAATAAGAAGGTATTCTGAAAATGTCAAATACTGAGGAAAAATGCGCAAATATTCAAAATAAACAGGTTAACTGACTAGTCAGCTATAAAAAACAATGAAAATGTTTATGATCAAAAGTTTTTGAGATGCACACATTTTAACAAATACAGAAATTATTAACATTATAAATATAAGACCACACTATTTTTTCAGGGATGGGACAGGTTGGAAATTAGGGGTGAGAGACCATTGCACTCCTATTGTTGCATGTGGATGCAGCCACACCATTTCATTTACAGCATACTTATTCACTATGTTGTGTTCAAGTTCCATATTGTACTGACTGTCATACAAGGATAACATAAGCAAATCAAATTAAATTTAAAAAAGGATCAATGCTGTTGTGTGGATTTTGCTGAACATGGCTGATTTTAATATTTCGCCCTATATATTTGCTATCCAGCAAAGGCATATTTTGATGTAAGTCAAAATTAACACTACATTGCTGACAATATATGTTACCGTTTCTGCATGAAATTTTCTTTTTAAAATTATAGTATAGTAGTACTTCGAACAGATTAACAATCATCGTGATGTCAACCCATAATTTTACATCACAAATACTGTAATTCTGCCAACTGTTTTTGTTTTTCAGTCATTTTATAAATTTTGCACTGCACAAGATGATTGAACAAATTGCAATGTTTGAATTTGTAAACTCAAAGAATAAAAATCCTTTGGTCACAGATTAAATTATTTTTGAAAAGAAATTTACTCTTAAACACTTTTAGCATATATTCTTTATACGGTCATGTATTTCAAGGAAAATATGCCTATTAAAACAGTAATTTCTTCACTTTCAATTTTGACAATTATCAGCCATGAGGTTTTACAAACACAAGATCAGATAAGCGTTTTTCATCATTTCCACAGGACTCTTTGGAAAATCCATTAAAAACAGTTAAAAGTGACTTGAAATGATCACTTGGTATACCGTACATTTAATTTACAGATGCCATGTTGTGTATTTCACATGCACTCAGGTCAGTAGGGGAGTGCATCATTACTATTTTGGACAGTTAATTCTTATTTCTGGATTATTTAACTTTTTTCCACATTGAACTATCTTTAGGCAGTTTATACTGTAGCTTAGAATTTTTTTGATTGATGTATTTAATCATCATTTGGGTTCTTTGGGTCCATATCCCACCTCATGCCCCTATATCATCAACTATTTACCAACAACTCCATGCCAACAACCAATTACCTGACCTGGCCACACATTAGAGAAGGTACAGCGTCATTGACGGTATTTTTTCTCATATGTTTTTGAATACAATTTTATCTCTTCAGTCGGGTAGCTTAAAGTACTTGATTTGGAACAGACTTTACTTTCAAATCTTGTAATTTTTAGTCTTAAAGTGGCACTCCCACTTGGTAACATTTTTAAAACACATTTTTTTAATACCAACGGTCGAAATTTGACGTGGCGACTGAGCGCGGATCGCGAGATATCGATTAAACATGTCATTTCCGGAGCGTATTTTTCACATCCCGAAGTTATACGATCGTTCTGTTATGACCCGAAATCCCTCGAAGGTTTGTTGTTGTGCTGATTGACGATATTCTAGGGAGTCCATAATATGTTTTAACTACGCAATTAATTTACCTCCCACTTCGACGACTTTATATAGAACATTATAACACGCCACATGCTCATTCCGTGGCGCGATTCGCATGAATGTCAAGTGACGAAAAAATAGATACGTCTTATCCCCAACGGATCGACTGAAGTGATGTCAGAGGTACTTTTGAAAAGTTATATCCCTGGGGATATAGCTCTGACCAAATTTTGAAAAGTGCCCGGTCACGTGACCGTAGTGTCATCTGCAACTTTGCACGATGGCGGGTGACTAGAACGTGATGTGCGTCCGGGATAGGTGACGACACATTCTGTAAAACAGATTTTCCAACATTTTCCAACATTCCGACAGCGTAGGAACTTGAACAGCTCATCGACGGAAAAGATTAAACTGCAACTAGGGATGTTGCCAGGTATGCTTAGAATATATTTTGAAAGAAAGTGGTACCCCGTACGATTGAAACCGCTGTGAAAACATCGCCCAGTAAACTTGCCACAATGGATTGTTGCGATGCAAAATATCAAAACACATTAAAAGCTATATAACAATTTATTACACCTCACTCATTCAGCATGCACTGCCATTGGTTAAACACGACTCACGTGACATGTAAAAGAACGTGATGATGCCCTCTGCGAAAGTGATGATGCCCCCTGCATTTGATATTACATGGATGACGTCAGTTGACTTACTGCGCAACCTTTCTGCGCGTAACAAATTGTCGTTCGCTTGTAGGCCCACTTGCAGTCGGCAACTATGGCTGCGAAACGTCATGCAGAGCTGTCACCAGCACAGTTAGACGAGATTTTGATGCAAGTAAACAGCAAACGAACGAAAAAAAGCAACAAGGAATGCAATTTCTGTGTTCAGCGACTGTGCAATCAACAATTAAATAATAACACATGAGAGCGAGGGCAAGATCACGATTTATTGCCTGCCCAAGGGATGGTGCTCATGATCGAAATATTGATGATGCCCGAGCCGTAGGCGAGGGCATCATCAATATTTCGATCATGACCACCAGCCCGAGGGCAGGCAAAAAATCGTGATCTTGCCCTCGCTCTCATGTGTTATTATTTTTATTACACCGAACAAACTTCTTCGAGTACAGTTCACCTTTCTGCATGAGTCCGGACCTCAGCGTAAAATGTTGTCAGTGCCAAGTCTAGGGTTGCCGCTGAAAGTTTGCCGATCTCCTCGGTCGCGTATCCAAATTTGTTGCTTGCATAGTCGCTGAACACAGAAATTGCATTCCTTGTTGCCATTTTCGTTCGTTTGCTGTTTACTTGCATCAAAATATCGTCTAACTGTGCCGGTGACAGCTCTGCATGACGTTTTGCAGCGATAGTAGCAAGTAAAAGCGAACGACAATTTGTTACGCGCAGAAAGGATGCGCAGTAAGTAAAATGACGTCATCCATGTAATATCAAATGCAGAGGGCATCATCAAGTTCGCAGAGGGCATCATCACGTTCGCAGAGGGCATCATCACGTTCTTTTACATGTCACGTGAGTCGTGTTTAACCAATGGCAGTGCACGCTGAATGAGTGAGGTGTAATAAATTTGGATACGCCACCGAGGAGATTGGCAAACTTTCAGCGTCAACCTTAGACTTGGCACTGACAACATTTTACGCTGAGGTCCGGACTCATGCAGAAAGGCGAACTGTACTCGAAGAAGTTTGTTCGGTGTAATAAAAATAATAACACACATGAGAGCTAGGGCAAGATTACGATTTTTTGCCTGCCCTCGGGCTGGTGGTCATGATCGAAATATTGATGATGCCCTCGCCTACGGCTCGGGAATCATCAATATTTCGATCATGACCACCAACCCTTGGGCAGGCAATAAATCGTGATTTTGCCCTCGCTCTCATGTGTTATTATTTAAACAACATGAGCATGTGGTGTGTTATGAAACACCTATAGCCTGGTCTTTATTCGGGCTATAACGCCCACCTATTATCCCTCGTGGCCGTGTGTTACCAGAAACACATCGCCATACCCCTCGGCCTACGGCCTAGGGGAATAGCGATGTGTTTCTGGTAACACACGGCCCCTCGGGATAATAGACGGGCGCTATAGCCCTCATGACCAGGCAATAGTTGTTATTATGCCTTTACCTCTGGGAATTTTTTTTAAAAGTTCTCCTTAGTTTTTTGTCGTTTTCATTATTCTCAATGGGTTGTATCACAGTCCCTCCACCAAAGGACCATGGTTGTATTATATTTTTAACCAATACCATATTGATATCAGTTTTTTTTACCTGTAAAGTATTTGCCGCCTCTGATGACTACATTTTGTCGTCTACCAGTGCTGAGACAGCCTGTCGGCCGAAACTAAGTTCCATTTCGTAACAATGTTACCAATTTGAATATGCAAGAAAATGTACAGTTCAGATTTATATCACTGACATCATATCCTACCGCGTCAAGGTAGTTTTTGCCATATTCAGTTACAAAATGTTGAAATCCTGTCAATGTCATTGCCACTGTATTGTATTGCATTGTCGACTAGAGTCCGCTATCCGTGCAGTGCGCTCTTAGCAAGGCAAATGTGTTATACGTAGGTGTGTCGACCGTGATTAGCAAGGGTGTTTCCGTGATTAAATATTATTTTCGAGTCAAATGTACTCTAAATATTTAGACAGTTTTCCTGTAGAAAGGGTTAATCCGTCTGCGACCAGAATTGAGTCAAAGACCATCGATGCCTCGATTATCAATGGGTAAGAATGCCGAGTTGATCGCGATAGTTTTCCCAATGCGAATTCTGGTCGAATCATGGGAAAACTTTCTTTTTCGTTTTTTTGCCGAGGCAGTAAGACTGCTTTCTCCCATGGGGCATGACCGATCACCGAAGCGAGTGGTACTATGGCGTACAGCAGCGTCAGCGTAGACTCGTACTCCCTAGCTCAGTTGACAATGGCCCTAGTGATGAACGTTCGATGTTCAGAAGCTGACTTTAGGTGGGCCACAGGAATTCAAACTTTTACTTTTTAAAAGGATATGTTTTTATCCAAATCTTGCGATCCGCGCGCAGTCGCCACGTCAAATATCGACCGTTGGCATTAAAAAATGGGGTTTTTTTTTAAAAGTTACCAAGTGGAAGTGCAACTTAAAGGGAGAATAAGACAATTTAGTAGGGAAAAGGCCTTTAATTGTTACTGTCGTTCATTAAAATGTGTACTTAGCACTGTAAACCTTCGAGCGAAACAATGAAAAACGCTTTACGTTTTAAGCCGATTATGTTCCAACTTAAGAACCATCAGAGGAATGCAAAGCTCTCCACTCGGCAATGGTTTACTACCGGCAACATACAGCTTTATGGTACTCATCAGGGCATCCCGTCTTCGATAATTTCTCTGATTGACACGATTTCGAGTAAGGGGCCTTGGATAATTAAAACACGCGCACGGTAAACGCAACTTCTGTGTTGAAGGGGAGGGAGTTTGACTGTATTTCGACTACCGTGCGCAAAAATCGCACTATCATTTTGGATACACTGTTTCATTTCATTATATTGGTTGCGTCATTGTTGAGTTGGCGCTGAACAAAGATTGATTTTTAACAGTTGGGCACGCGGGGGAGATTGTGGTCGGTAGCGCATGCGTGATTTCATAGCGACCTAATTATAGATTCTTGGTATATGCAGATAAAGAATTAGTCCGTGGGCTGGAGGGGCCCACCGTGCACCCCCCCCCCCCACATCCCTACTACTTGGGTATTTTTTTGTTCTTTAGGACCTGCTGAACAAGAAAAAAGATGTTAACACTGGATATTTTGGGATGCACTACCTATCTGGGCTGGTTTTTGATTTGCATGTGCCGCAAAAAATGGCGAAAAATGGGTAGGGGTAGGGGGTACTATATCCTCCCCTACATTGAGTAAACTAGCATGAAATAGCACAAACCATACATTTTTGGAAAGCTGAGATTCTGCTCTTTATGAGAAACACCAACTTTAGCAAAATTAACCTGTGTATATAGAATAGGACGACTTTAAAATGAATTTTTTTGACAATTTTGAAATTTTTTACCCAAATTACCATGTAACAATTGTGATTTTCTTGTTATTAAGCAAATTTTCACAGCTTTTTGTGTTTGAATTATTTATTCCCACATATTAAACAAGAAAAATAGTGTTAACATTAGATATTTAACTAAACACTACTTCTCTTGAGTCAATTTTGAATTGCGTGTATCTGTATGGGGTGTGCAAAAGCTAGGGGTAGGGGTACAACAATCTTTCCTTGATGAAGTAAACTGGCTTGAAATGCCATATATCTTATAGTTTTAGAAAGCTTAGATACTGGCCTTTCTAAAATGCATAAAGTTTTAGTGAAAAAATATGACGTCATAGAATTGGATAACTTTAAATCGGTTTTTTCTGGTAATTCAGTATTTTTAACCGGAAGAAAATACGATAACTATTGTTTCCTCCTTATGAAACAAATCAAACACATTTATGGATATTATTTACTAATTGCAATGTGCTGAACAAGAAAATAAATGTCAAAATTGGGTATTTACCGTGCATTATTGTCTCTAGTCACTAAAATAGCAAGTTTTGCTACATTGGTATATCGTGAATGGGCATTTTATTGTTATGCAATGGACTAATGCACAGCCTTAAAAAGAAGACTCGAAAACGTGCACACATAGTCATATTGCCATTTTCTCCTTCAAGTAAATAGATTATTGACGACTGTCTATTGTTATAATTTAATTTTTAAATATTTTTCTATAAAATAATGTTATTAAGGCGTATTTGGAAAACTGTCTATGCCTCCTTGTCTAACTTTATATACAGCAAGCATTACTAACAATCTATTAGGCCGAGGCTAGAGGGGGCGTCTATGTGCACCTCCCCGCCCTCACCCCTCAGGATAACAAACCTGTAATTTTCAGAAGCCTTGGGATCCCTAGAATAAGAAATGGGATTTTAACAGACAAAATATAGGGACTCAATAGCTGTTACTGCATGTTTTGAAGGGTACCACAAAATCACGATTTTGTGACCCACGTGGATTTTTGTCAAACCTGTCTTCTTGTACGTGATCTGCTGAGCTTACTGTTTAACATGACCTAGATATGGGGTATCATTAGAAAGGTGATTTATTCTTCTTGAAAATGGTATATAGCAATATGCAATATCCTCTATAGTTTTCATGAAATAGGGCCATAATTTACCCCATGCCCCAAAGTTTTATGTCACAAATTACTGTCAAAACTAATCTAAATTCCACCAATTATTTACCTATACATAATACAAAAGGCAATACTGAGTATTAACTTTGTGTTATTTGCTACAGGTACGTGTTAGAAACTTGGAATAAACTTTTAACAGAAACAATATTGGGATCCTGTAGCTGTAACAGTCATACTCTGAAGGGTACCAAAAAATAACAGTATTACTGACTCCCATTCGTTTTTGTTGAACCTGTCTTCTTGTAAGTCTTCTGCTGAGCTTATTTTGAACATAGCGAGGCCAATGGGGTACTATTAGAAAGTTAATTTACTCTTCTTTAAAATGATATGTTGCAATATCAAAACTTACCCCATACTCCAACGTTTTATGTCGCAAATTTTCATCAAAACTAATCTCAAATTCTACCAATTATTTTCCTAGACACATTACAAAAGGCAATTCTTTGTATAAAATATATTTTATTTGGTACAGGGACATGTCAAAAATATGAGTTAGATTTAAGAGACAAAATATTGGTATTGAATGACTGTTACTGGCATGTTTTGAAGGGTACCGTGAAGTCAGAGTATTACCGACTCGCACATGTTTTTGTTAAATGTGTCGTCTTGTAAGTTTTTTGCTGAGCTTACTTTTTACCATAGCCTAGATTATGGGCTGCCATTGGAAAGACAATTTATTTGGCTTTAAAATGACATATTTTAATATACAATATCTTCTATAGTTTTCATGAGATAGGACCAAACCTTACCCCATACCCCAAAGTTTTATGTTGTATATTACTGTCAAAACTGCATTTAATTTCGATAAATTCTATAAAAAAGACAAAATTTGTATGAAACTTTTTTTATTTGTTACAGGGACATTTCCAACTATGAAAGATACCATTAACAGGATAACAATAGTGATTTACTAGCTGTTAGCATCATAGTTTGAAGGACAGTAGGATATATGTTGCTGAAACCCGTGAAATTTTATTAAAAAAGTTCCCATGAAATTTATTTGCCAACCTTTATTTTATCCGTAACGCAGATTGTAGGGTACCATTACAAAGCTTTTATCACTCTTTATTTTAGCATATGATAAAGTGCATTATCACCTGAAGTTGTAATGAAATGGCAAAAAACTTACCCCAGCCCTTAGTTTTATTTGCAAACTTCATCTGTTCAAAAACTTTGCAGTTTGCGAATTGGAATACGGGGTAAGTCTGGTCCTATTTCATGAAAACTATTAAAGATATTTCATATTACAATATGTCACTTTAAGGCAAAATCAATTTTCTTTCCAATGATAGCCTATAAGATAGGTTAGAGTAAAAAGTAAGCTCAGCAGATGACTTACAAGATGACACATTTAACAAAAACACATACGAGTGGGCAAGACTGAGACTTTACAGTACCCTTCAAAACATGACAGCAACAACCATTCATCCCCAATATTTTGTCTGTTAAAAGTCTATCTAATATTTGTAACATGTCTCTGTAGCAAATAAAACAGATTCCAAACAAATCATTGCCTTTTGTAGTATGTCTAGGTGAAAGTTTGGTAGAATTTGAGATTAGTAGTGATAGTAATTTGCAATATAAACTTAGGGGTGTGGGGAAAGTTTTGGTCTTATTTTCTGAATACTTAAGAAGATATTGTATATTACAATATGTCATATCAAAGAAGAAAAAATTACCTTTCTAACGATACCTCAATAGTCGGGTTATCTTAAAAAATAAGCTCAGCAGATGACTTATAATAAGACAGGTTTAACCAAACGTATGCGAGTTGGCAATACTGTGAGTTTGTGGTACCCTTCAAAATATGACTGTTACAGCTACAGCATCACAATATTTTTTCTGCTTACAGTTCGTTTCAAGTTTCTAACATGAACCTAAAGCAAATATACTAAATTTAATACAAATCATTGCCCTTTATATTATGTCCCGGTCAATAGTTGTCAGAATTTGAGATTAGTTTTGACGGTAATTTGGAATATAAAACTTTGGGGTATGGGGTTGTGGCATATTGCAATATATTACTTTAAAGAAGAGTAAATTATCTTTCTAATGATCCCTAACTTGCTACATTATGTTAAAAATTAAGCTCAGTAGAAGACTTACAAGAAGACAGGTTTAACAAAAATGTATGCGAGTTGGCAGTACTGTGATTATGCAGTACCATTTAAAATATGACTGTTACAGCTACAGCATCTGGATATTTTTCTGTTAAAAGTTTATTTCAAGTTTCTAACATTTACCTGTATCAAATAAAACAAATTTGATATAAAGCATTGCCCTTTGTATAATGTCCAGGTAGATACTTGGTAGAATTTAGGATTAGTTTTGACAGTAATTTGTGACATAAAACTTTGGGGTATGGGGTAAGGTTTGGTCCTATTTCATGAAAACTATAGAAGATATTGTATATTACAATATGTCATTTTAAAGCCAAATAAATTGTCTTTCCAATGGCAGCCCATAAGCTAGCCTATGGTAAAAAGTAAGCTCAGCAGAAAACTAACAAGATGACACATTTAACAAAAACATATGCGAGTCGGTAATACTCTGACTTCACGGTACCCTTCAAAACATGCCAGTAACAGTCATTCAATACCAATATTTTGTCTCTTAAAAGTCTAACTCATATTTTTGATATGTCCCTGTACCAAATAAAATATATTTTATACAAAGAATTGCCTTTTATAATGTGTCTAGGAAAAGAATTGGTAGAATTTGAGATAAGTTTTGATGGTAATTTGCGACATAAAACGTTGGAGTATAGGGTAAGTTTTGATCTTATATCATGAAAACTGTAGAAGATATTGCATATTGCAACATATCATTTTAAAGAAGAGTAAATTAACTTTCTAATGGTACCCCATTGGCCTCGTTATGTTCAAAATAAGCTCAGCAGAAGACTTACAAGAAGACAGGTTCAACAAAAACGAATGTGAGTCAGTAATACTGTGATTTTTCGGTATCCTTCAAAATATGACTGTTACAGCTACAGGATCCCAATATTTTTTCTGTTAAAAGTTTATTCCAAGTTTCTAACATGTACCTGTAGCAAATAACACAAAGTTAATA
>LD354113.1:10989-26477 GCA_001465055.1 Ptychodera flava | reverse complement strand
TCTGCATAGCCCTTGAATGTGGTCTCGATTTTGATCAAACTTACAATTTAGGAGTATATATCAAAACTGATAAATGATTTATGTTTTCACATGGGTTCACAAAAAGGTTCGCCCCGATGTTCATTTTTGGACCAGGAATTCCATCTACCCACCATTTACAGAGTAGTAAGCTTATGGGGCAAGTAAACATGGATGCGCCGGTGCGATTCAACGATCAACCTGTATATCGCATCGAAAGTCAACAATTTTAGGGCACGGACTATGATTTTATAAGTTTATAAACAGTCCCTCGTGGATAGAGAGACTGTGGTTTATATAAAAATTATTAGGCGCGGGGTATTATGTATTGACTGATTACTTTAGCTATAGATAGGCTACATTCAGGACGGGCAGCGACGGGCAGTAATTAGTAGGCAAAACAGGTGGTTTTCACCGTGGGCAGAACTCGGTGCAATGATACTGAACATTAATAGTAAGCATGTCACCTTGAATGTAATGCTATAGGTGAAACAAGGACTTCAAACGCACGATGGTACAAACAACACAAGTAAAACGTACATATAGAAATACACGCGTCCCTACGTTGTGCCCACCCGGGCCACGCGATTAAAATATGACTGATACTGCTGGATAGTGTTAATTGGGTCGGTAAACAGTCAATTAATAGTTTAATTGACTACCTGGGTGATTGGCAGGTCGTGTCCAACGACGCATATGCAAAGCAGGCCAAAAGACAAAAGCCCCCAAAGATATTGACAGCTGGCCAGGGGTCACCATGAATACGTAATGACGCTTCACTACGCAGAAACTGCGTAGTCAAGCCCTTCTTAACCGGTCAAACTCTCTTGGCATTTTCCCTCATGGTACATTTTACGTTCAGAAAATCCTGGATGGTGTTCCTCCAAAATTTCTTTGAATGTTCGCTTCTGTTTTGACAGAAGACAAAATCGACCTTTCTTCGCCATGATCGCATTTGCGAAACAAAATTGAGTACACGTTATGTTTGATATCCATCACAAGTCACCATTTTGTTTGAGACGAGGCCTGCTATAAGTAGGGATACCAGGCCCTTTATTGTTCTTGGTTAAACGTACTTGAATTGTATGTTTTCTTGAAGATCTTGTCTCAGGATTCAAAAAACTGTTTGAATGATGGTTCTATTCTTTTCTAACGGCTGATTTTCCTTTTGCTTATGTAAAGTTTTGTTCTTTCTCTTCAAGTGTGAATTTGAATAAAGAATTTTGATTATAAAAAGAAAAAAAAAATCTTGTCTACTTCCAGGGTTATGATTTTTTTAGAATTAAAATATGCTCGATTTTTTGACAAATGGTCAAAAAATTTCAACATATGGCCAAGAGTCATTTTGTGGGTATTCCTATGAAAAAATATAGTTATATAATAACATTAATTCTCTAACTAATCTGCTTTAAAATACTTTTTGTGCAATATATTGTAAGAGTACGGTATAAGGAGCTTTTGTTTTCTTTTACACAGAGACTTGAAAATGCCAAAAATTTTGTGAGACAGAGTTGAAAATTGGACGGCACCGTGTATACTACCAGTCAAAAGCTATTTTTCGCCATTTTCAAACTACTGTAACTTTCAGAGTTTTTAAGCTAGCTCTGTCAAATTTTGGACAGTTAAACTTGAGTAATAACAAAACAGAATAAATATATTTACATCTGTAAAATTTCTTAAATGTTACATTTGAGAAATTCTGATATTCAAAAACCCAAAAATCATAGGAATATGAATAAAATAAGTCATTGTTCAACTGATAAACTCACAGTACAGAATAATCCCCCTGGAGCTGTCCTTTTTTACACAAGAATATTATTCCCCCCTAAAAAGCTGTCATCTTGTTGTACTCAATTTTCCTTTAGCATTGAAATCTAGAGTCAGGGTTATGATTTTTTCCTTTCCTTTCCTTAGATTTTTCATTCTCTCTTCATTTGCCCGTCTTTCAACTTGTCTTGTTTATCAATTCCCGATTCCTGCACTACCCCCGTCTGTCATTTTCCCCAGTTTACGTTAATGCTGTTTAAAAATAAAGGTTGTTTACATACATTTATTATAATAATAACCATGGCATGCTGACTTTATTCCCATACATCATTGAAAGAGTATTCATTTCTGTTGGCAAATATCATTTTGTAAATTTTGTGTAACATCAACAGATGAAAAATGAACACAGTTTAATGTTCGCGAAACTACCAGAGTTAACGCTTGAAATCAGCTGATTGTAGCGTTGGCAGTTAGGGGCTGTTCAACGAAGTACGTACGTACGGCAAAATTCACGGTAAATTCCGAACGCACAGATTTTGAAACTACTCAGAACTGACCTTAACACACAGTTTTTGGTGTACGGGTTTATATTTTAATGATAGAATGACTATGAAAAGTAAAATTGACCAAAATTTTGCTCGATTCACTATCACAAAACACTTCCGGGTTTTCACTTGGCCTGCATAATATGGCCGCGCTGTGCATGGCGCGGTTCGGAAATGACAACAAGAATGTAAATGAAAGATTACATCGAAAAAAGGCCATGACAATGCTTCAAACTTTCCACAAATTTAATATAACAGTTGCTGTTTGGTATACTAACTCCGATCACTGAAAATTGTCCCTGCATTTTAGCGAAAACCTACCTACAAAACGCCGTTTAGGCACTGAACAACATACTGTAACGAGCCATTCCATTCTAACATAGGAAGTAGTGGCCTGAGAAATGTGCGTGCCGCAGTACGGCACGCTGTATATGGCGAAACATAATGCTTGATTTTGAGTGCTAAAATGACGCGATAATTTTTTTCTTTATTTTCAAAAAAAATCCCATGGTAGAACGAGTAGTTGAATTGGAATTTTTTTTATCGAAAATTTTATTGAATTAGACCTAACACTTTTTGAGATACAGCAGTTTGAAAGCCGGAAACCGTTCAGTGTGCAACAACTGTCAGTGTCATGTCGCAAGTTTTCATGAGCGTCTGGCATCACTTCTATAAGAATGACGTATTAGTTCTCGCGTGATTCGCGCGATTTGTCATAGTTCTCGCGTGATTTCATGCGTTTCACGTTTTTTTCCATATCGTTATTTTTACTTCCGGGTTTACGAGGCTCTAAAAAGTCTAGGGTCGGGGGGTTAAAATTAGGGTAGGTCGGGTAATCGGAACAGCACATATTTTTTTTTGGCCTTATTGTATTTTATACCGTGAAATATGACCATTCCCTATGCTGTTGTCTAAAATGTCCTCCTTGTCCGACATTCTAGAACTTGTCCCTCCCCGATCAATTAACTTTAGTCACTTCTGAACCTTGTGAAAATCTGCAGTCGCGGCTGTTACCTTGCAAATTACCAATAGCAACGTTATCATTGCAACTGGAATCTACATATTAAACTGTACATTCACAAGACTAGTGTTATGTTAGCAATAGCATTTCAATACATGTATAATACGAGTCAGCTTTAAAAATAACCGGTACTGCTTAGAAGTACTTTCTTCACCTGGACGACGTTTTCCGTTGCATTTTCATAAAGAGTTAACATCTCCCATGTCTCTTGCATTTGTAGTGGGCAAATGACCTTAACTATCTTCGATTTTCGGGTCAACTGGGAATTGACCTTATGTGCATGCGCAATCAGAAGGCGCGACGTTTTCTTACATATAAACGTTTCAGTTGGAGCATCGGAGAGTGAAACCAGCTCACCATTCCCATTACTTCGAAAAAAAACTTATTTTTCGAACACATTTTTGTCATCTATAGACCGCGGAAACATCTTTTATCGACATCAATTCTGATATGCATAGAAAGTGTTCCGATCGAGAATTACATCGGGTTGAAAGATAAGTTCAAACGGTGGCAATGCCACTAATGGTGTGTAACTTATAGTCTATTATAATATAGGCCCTTGACATAGGCAAGGTGTGTTGATCGTCTGCTTTCATACCACGACAATATGAATTTTGATTCTTCATCATTTAGAATATTTCACTTCCTGATTTTTAAATATGGCGTCTTTGAAATGTACTGAAATGCTTCAAATAGTATTTAGTCTGTATTTTTAATCATTTTGTAGTTTGTAAGAGTTGAAGACTAGCTTGAACATTTTGAGTAAGCCTGCACAATGTTCAACTCCCTTTTTCGAACCGAATACCACTCATCGGTTGTTGAATGCTTTTTTGCGCTGTGACATATTCCATGTTATGCAAAAGGTACATTGATAGCGTGGTCGTCAGCGTACTTTCCACCAAATGACATCAAGAGGGTTTCATTGTGACATTATGAAGTTATCATCTTTACACACAGTAGTAATAATACTGCATGTAGGATGAAAGCTGGTCTGATCGAAATTCTACTGTTGTGACCGATACTTATAGTGATGTATAGCACTAACCTGCAGCTGTGTCACAGCATTGCCATTGGTCAATTTTTAATGCCAAAAATTCATTGATATGTTAACATACTCGCATTTTCATTTTCAACAATTTGCATGATCTGCATGCGTAATTAATCTACTTGTTCTTTTGTCGATGTCACATCTTATATTCAATTAACATTTTATCTACACCTTTGCTGCCTTTCATTTACCTTATTATATCCGTCTGCTCATTGAACTATGGCCTGATTAGCATGCACACAAGTAGATGAAGCTGTAGATCTACGTCTTGTCTACATTTCATCTCGCTTAGTTCTAAGTTTTATCTAATGTTTTATTCACATTTTGTCTACACTTTGTCAACATTTCATCTACTCTCCCAATTATGACATGATTAGTATGCACAAAAGTAGATAAACCCTGATCAAATGCACTGAAACATATGAACTTACATTGTTCGCACAGTGCACCATGGTAACATCCTAGACATGAACAAGAGTAGTCGTCACAGGACTCGGGTGCACAGGTGCCATTGTTATTGCATGGATTGGGTTGACATGGGTCAGACACTGCGAACAGAGACCAGAAGGGTACATGGTAGAGTATTTTAATAATCTCACCATTTTTGTATTACCTGAAACACATAGTATATCAAAGTGTACTACCTGGTGCGGGTTGGCACTATCAACATTTAGATTATAAGTCGGTCATAGAGGTTTTAAAGTGTTACCTTATATTGTTAGTTTAGACAAAACTCTCAAACTTAAAACTAAAATTAATCAAGTACGCTGAGATATATGGACTTACGTTGTTCACAGTGGATACCATGGTAACATCCTGGACATGAACAAGAGTAGTCGTCACAAGACTCCGGTGTACAGGTACCATTGTTGGAGCATGGATTGGGTTGACAAGGGTCACACACTGCGAACAGAGATTAGTCGGGTACAGTTTAGTCTTTAACAATCTCACCATTTTTGTATTCCCTACAAACAAATATTGAAACCGAGTGTATTAATCCGCTGTTGGCACTACCAACATTCAGATAATAAGTAGACCATAGAGGTCCTACTGTGGTTCCCAATAATGTTTGTTCGGACAGAAATCCGGAACTTAAAACTGCAATTAATCAAGCACGTATGGACCTACATTGTTCACAGTGGGTACCATGGTAACATCGTGGACATGAACAGGAGTAGGCGTCACAAGACTCCGGTGTACAGGTACCATTGTTAGAGCAAGGATTGAGTTGACAAGGGTCAGTTGCTGCGAACAGAGATCGATTTGGTAAAGGTTATAGACTTTCAACAATCTCACCATGATTGAACGGGGCAAACAAACGAAGTAGGTTCAACCATGGATGTTCATAATTTGTGTTTGACCAGAATAAATTGATTATGGTAGCATCAATCTTGATGTTACAGTATCAGAAGTTTTGAAATATTATTGGTTTTAACAATGCTGTAAACCTGTATACACCAATTTTCAGAATCATCGAACGTGTGATTTCTTGGAAGACAGTTTTGAACAAAATGGATATGGCTGAAGGATTTTGCTGACGCAATCAAGAGGCCGTGCTTGCAAATGAACTTCGTTATAGAACCATTTCGAAAGATTAACGCGACTTTCAGGGGGTTTAGTTTTACATTTGTCACACATATATGATTTTAGGGAATTTTAATTTTTTCCACGTCTGTAGAATCAATATTGGAGGTTTTGAATGACATACAGCTATGCAAAATTTGCAATAAATCTGTTCAATTTCAATGTCATTCACTCATGGCCGAGTAACCATTTCCATTAAAGCACCCTGGACAAGAATATCGGCCATTGAAGTGATCGTTGTGTGCAAACGTCAGCACAAGAAAACTGAGGTCGGCACGGGTCTCATAACAAATAGAGTATTCGAGCTTCTATGCCGCCGAACTTCTTCGGCAGTTACATACAATTTCTTTAAAACAACACCAAAAAATGATGAGAAGGGTTTTTACTTGAATGTGTTCAACAATATTTTAATTTAGTATATTGTATCAGAAAATACTGCATGTGGATGTACTTTGTGGTCACTCGTAACGGATCGACAATACACTGTACTAAGATTGGGACTCTTGTCGGAAAAAACTGTGGAAAAATCTGTTCAACAAGCGCTAACAGCAAGAAATGGAAGGACAGACAAAAAGAGTGATGATCGGCAATAGAAAAGCACTTCAACATTTTCAGCATTAACACCTGCTATCGCTCTATTCAAAACCGTGTTAAACGAGTACAATTACAAATAAACTACAGGCAACAACAGGACTGTAGGTAAACATATTATGGCATCGGAAATGAAAAATTAGCAATTTTTTGACACTTGAAAAGGTTGTGTTAATAGACTTGTAGACACAAGGATACATGCATGCATGCATCAATCCATCCACCAACCCACCCTTCCATCCATCCATCCATACACACGCAGAGACACACAGAAACACACAGAGACACACATAGACACATACATACATACACACATACACACATACATACATACATACATACATACATACATACATACATACATACATACATACATACATACATACGTGTACGCATGTACTCATACATGCATATTTGTATACATAGTCTGTGCACAGTAAAGATGAAACGATGAAATCCATACCCTGCTCGCAGTATAGACCAGTGAAGCAACCAGGGCACACACATGAGAAACTTGTATTAGACGCTGTTGTCTGAACACAGGTTCCATTATTCTTACATGGATTATTTTTACAGGGGTCCAATTCTAGGGAAATATAAGGAAAAATATTTCACAGTAATAACCCTTTTCAAACGTCCCAATATTTTGTGTGTCATTGTCTTATATCACCACATACTAATAGGCTGCACACCAGACGCAGTTGAGGAAGCAGTAATAAATTCTGTGAAAAATAAATAAAAAATCATTTAACTGTTAAAATTTCTTCTAAAATATTCCCAGTTGCTCTTTGCCGCTGTCTGATATCATTTATGAGGCTGTACGTTTGTTATAGTTTCGGAAGCAGTACAAGTAATAATTTGTAAGTTGTAAGCTTAATGCTCCTCTCTGATCAACTGATAGCTAACGAACACTTTACTGTCGAACAAAAAGTGATACGAAGGGAAAGTGTAATTATTTTTCATCATGTCTTAAGGCTACTTTGCTACTTGAAAAAAATATTTTTGCGAGAGCAAAAGCAAATAACAACTATGGCGTAACATATTACTTCTGCTAGCGAGTTTCACACCAAATCAAAGTATTGATGTAATGTAACAATAAGTTTGACAAGCCTTCATAATATCCTTCGAATCAGTGTCTGGGATTTCCTTTCTATGCCTTTGTTTTTTGTAAAGCACTTTTGAAGGTGTAATGACTAAGGTTTTTTCAAAGTATTGTAATTGTCGCGCAATATAATTTAACTTGAGACTCTGAGAAAAAAATCGCAGTGACGGTTTGAAGAATATTGCTAAGGCTTGTCAATGCATAAATTTCAACCGGAAATCTTGCAGCGTGTTGGCTATAGGTTGGAAAAACCAATCTTTGGAAGTTTAAGCAAATCGCTTGTAACGTGACTATTATGCAAATAATGACTATGAACGTTGCACGATGTGTTTCCCCAATATCAGGACTTTCAGAAAATGTGTACTGTATTGGGATTGGGATTTCTATTATTGAGAAAAAAGTAAAAAGCTGAAAGTGTCTATAAGGTATGTCACTACCTTAATGATGTATTAATTAGTAAACTAGATGTGAACTTAATATGCTCACGTAGTTTACAAAAAGTTTATTACATAGTAGTTCGCTTCAAAGAAAAATCAGACATATGTTAATGTTATATCATTATATGTAGCAGGTTTCATCAACTTTCGCACAGTACTTTTGGAGTTACATAACTAATTACAAAACTTCACTTAATATGCGAATGAACTGTTTAATAACTCGACTTTGCTCAATGCTTCATGGGACAATTAGATATGTATCAGATCAACATCTGTACCACGTGCCATTAATTTTAATTCTGTGATTTCAGTGTAATATCAGTAATGAACACTTTTACTTTATACTACTGTATGCTTCACAACACAGCCAGCCTTCGATATTGCTAGTGATCGTTCGTTACACAAACCTCGTTCAATTGGCATTACAAGAAATGTGCTATCATGATTTTCTTCATATCTCTCGAACCGTGATTAATGTGTAGTTCTCAATTATGCTGTGTTCGCCACAAAACAATTGGAATATGGGGTCCGCCGAGGGAGTGTACTCGGTCCCATTTTACTGTGAATTGCTTTGAAGCATTGGCATTAGACGAACTAGACATATTGTCTAAATCGAGGTGTTGCAAACACTGTCAGGTGCAATTAAAAGCTAAGCGGTAACATGAGTCGATCATAAAAAATCAACTCTGCAAAAGTTGAAACATTGTTTAGCAGGAGGTCAGACGTAGTCTAAACAAAACCACCACATACTAGTATGTCTTAGCACTGTCCAAGTCTTATCACTTGCTTTCAGGTGTAGTTGTTTTGACTACATCTGACCTGCTGCAAGACAATGTTTCAACTTTGGCAGAGTTGATTTCTCTGTGGTCGACTGGAATTACTGCTCAGCTGATAATTACACCTGACAGTATTGGCAACACCTCAATTTAGACTATGTGTCTAGTTCGTCTAATGCCAATGCTCCAAAGCAATTCACAGTATTTATGACATTGACACTCACAGTATCATCATGGTGTTTTTAGATTGTCATCTGTGAAAAGTTTCATGAAATTGTATGCAGTATTTCTTATATATGTCGACACTGTCTACATAGGAAACCATCATAGGAAAAAGGTATTTCACAACTTCATTATTATGCAAACCACACAAACCAAAATCTAATCAGTTCTCACAACTAGCATATGATACCTGTCTACCAAATCAGACTTTAATCCGTTCAGGCGTTTTTGAGTTATTATGTAAACAGATAGACACGCACTCACACACCAACACACATACAAACACACACGGACAGGCAGACAGACAGACATCGCTACAACATTAGCTCACGTGTGTGAACATGTGAGCTAAAAACAATGTTAGCCACCAGAAACTCCAAGATGGTGGTTGTATTGCGACCACTTTCCAATATGGCTGCCGAACATATATTCTATGGCATGAACAGTACAATTTATCACTGATTTCCATGATTCCTGTGTCAAAAAGTATGTTTTTGTAAGCCTGAGGCTCTTTTTGCAGGTCTTTTGTTATTTTTCCATCCAAGATGGCGGCCATTTTCCATTGTGGCTTCGAAGCCAATCCACATTCTTTATTTTAAGGCATAAAATGCACAGTTAATTACAGGTTTCGGTGGTTTTGTGTCAAATTGTATGTTTTTATGTGCCTAAGGCCGCACTTGCACGCTTTAAAGGTATATTTTGTAATTCTGTTAATATCTTCATGGGAAACTTGCAAAATTGACCTATTTAAGTAGCACTCATGGAACTTTAGCCTACTTTCAAAAATTGTTGTGTACCTTTTCAGAGCAAATATTAAAACTTTATTTTGTCAACCTAAAAGTGATATTAGTTTGTGTAAGAACAATTTCAAAGTACTGTGCAGATCAAACCACTGTGATAATGCCGACACCTACTGGCGCATTCTATATTACAGCCACGTTCTATCAACTGTTAGCAACTTGCAGCAATAGGATGCATATGTGCCCAATAGATGTGCCATATGCTACCTTGTTATTCCCATCCCCAGTCTCTTTCTGTCGGTCTGTTGGGCAAATTATACATTGCCCCCTCCATGGATGGCCTGTCTGATATGCAGCACATTTAGCATGTTGTATGACTCGACTGTCGAATCATAAATTGTTGGAAGAATAAATTTTCTGATCGTTGCTTCCAGCAAATAGGTCTACTCGTGCATCATTCATATAGCTGTGCTCAATCTATCATACATATATACCACAATCTTTTCTCTATACTGTGATAGGTTTTACTGGGATTTTTCCTGTACTATCTTCCAGTTTCATATCAAACATTGTTTGATTAGGATATTTTTCAGGATGTTGCGTAGGTAAGTTTTGTTGTTACGTCATTACTCCTATCTTTGTCAATGACGTAGAGCGCAAGTATTGACTAAACGGCAAAGCCCGGCGAAAAACGAAAGGAATGGTCAGGAGCTTTTTCACAAAATCTATGGAAGCTGCAGAAAAAACAATGTAAGCTAGCTTCAAAGGCAAGAAATATAAAATCTCTGCTCTCAAAAAATAAAACCAAACTTCCTTTTTAAGGCCACCACATCCTCTAAAACGAAAGCTACCGTTGTACAAAACCATGTGTTCAGTACCGCAGTCACCAAGAAACAGAAACAAACAGAAAATTCAAGATACAAAAAGGCTTCTCAAGCAAAGAATAAAAGATGCGATGCTTAGACCGTAAAAACGAATGGAAGATTAAACAAAAACTAGAACTAATAAAGAACGTCAGATTCATCAAAAACCTTTCAAACAAAATCTTACCAAAATCAAAGCATTAAGCGAAGTCTTGGAATATATTCCTATTACAAAAAGCCCACACTTAAAAACTCTCGTACGAGATATCAACCTATTTATTTGTATTGTGATATTATGAGAAACAAACAATTAATCAGTCATCCGCTAAAAGATGTCCATGTTGACACCACTGACAACGGATAACCCGAAACTGGAATTTTGTTGAAGCAACTTAGATCATGAGAAAGGTGAAATTAATTTTGACACCCATATCAGTAACAACATTATTAAAATAGAAAAGACTGTTCTTAAAGGTTGGGGAATCGATCCTAGGAATCGAGTTTGTTCTAGTCTGTAAGAGGATTATGAAGGTGCCAAAGCCTTTTGCTTTCCATTGAAATTGTAATTTAGTAAGTAAATTTCCTCGCAAGACAATCTGACGCCTGAACCATGCCTTTAACACTCTGTCCAAAAAACTCATTAAAGCTGTTCGATGAAGGAAGAGACATAGCAATTGTGAATACAACAGTTAACATTAAAGAAAGTAATAGTAAGCTTCAACATGCAAAATATTACAGTAAAGCAACACAAGGAAACATTAAGTTAACTATTCGGTTGAAGTGGTATAGCAAATTGAAAGCATGAATCAAGGTAATTGTTACAAATGATATATTGCCACACTGCATAAAACTGCTGACCATTAAATGCACGTAACTATTTGGAACTATGAAGGAATCCAACATCAAAGCTAAAGTTAGACGAAATAGTCTATTCTTCGTTAAGGCAAACAGGCCTTGTTTACATTGAAGGCAGGGCAATAAATTACAATCGTGATGCAAATAATACATTTCAAAGAATTTCGACAAGGAAGACAGCCAAACGTTGGCGCACTGTACCTGTGTTACCTGATGGAGAAGTTTTATTGAGTTCCTTCAACAATAAATCTTGTTCTTCAACCCGTCCTGTCAGTTCTAAAATCATTGTTGCTAGTTGTTTCTGTCGGAGTCCAACTTTATGCAGATCCAGGGTTGTACCAGGGAGTGCTAGACAGTCTTCTCCATTTGACCGAGGTAATTTAAACGTGTAGGAACAAGAGTTGTCCTTATAGCAGTCATCGCAGCGGTTCAGACACTTTGCTTTTTCACTCACCGTGGACTTGCTCACTGTTGGCTTGATATGGTACGTAAAGATCATACCACATAAGATCAGTCGTAGTGGTAACATTGCAATAGAGATTACAGTTGCGAACACATTCTACGGATCGCTACCTTTGAAGTAACAAGGAAACAAAAATGAAACAAAAATGACCCTGCATAGATCACATGATCCGCGCATAATTTGCAGAAGTTGTACAAAATCCTCGTAAACAAGTTCTGTGTTTACCACGAATGCGCAAATCGCATGTGCCCTATTAAACAATTAGAAATCTGCTTTATTCGGCTGGGGAACTTTCTTGCTCCAATGAGTTCTGAGCATGCTCAGTTTTGTCTATGACGTCATGATTCAATGTGGCTGCTACCTTGTTGAAAGTGTTCTCGCTGGCTTACAAGCTAAAAAGTACTAGTGAAAGATGACAGGCTAACAAAATAAATAATGGAAGATGTGAAGGAAGGTGTGTTTATACCCTCAGAAGGTCGTGCTGCAGCTACTGTATCCGATCATACACAATATGTCTGTTGCAGGAGTTCAGAGTAAAAACAAGCCTGCCTGGCATACAGCTAAATACCTCTTGTAGCTAAATACTTTGTACTGCACGGGAGAATTATTTCTCTATCCAGAGCTTTCGACAACTATCCAGCCGTCTTTATCAATGGTGTTGATTAGCACCATTGCGCATGCGTGATCTTAAAATAGATTCGAGGAAGTTGATACCGTCCCCAATCCCGATTCAGCGATTTGTTCTTATGTATATCGCTTCCTTAATACCTCTTTTGAACCAATCTGGCTCCCGATCCAAGATTTTCACATTTTCTACCATGAAATTATGACCCGGGGAATCATTGTGAATATGTTTGGAAACCTCTGAAGTGACGCAGCTTGGACGCCGATGTTCTTTCACTCGGGCTTGCAAGGATCGTTCTGTTTCGCCGATATAGTCCATTTTGCAATCATTATCTCCACAACCCTCACATCGGATGTGATAAATAGGACAACATACGTCTTTCGATGGTGTGGGATCCTTCGGGCATACCAGTAGTTGTCTGGTGGTGTTAAAGGGCCTAGCGTGTAACTGCACACCATATGTTCTGAAAGTGTGCTGCAATATTTCTGTTAGGTTTTTGATGTATGGAGCAGTTATGTGCACCTTCGTTTGATTTCCCGTACCAGAAAGAAGGCCCACACTAACTCAGTAATGAGGAATGGGTAGTTGTCGAAAGCTCTGGATAGAGAAATAATTCTCCCGTGCAGTACAAAGTATTTAGCTACAAGAGTATAGTATGTCTGCACAGATGAGTCTGCATCATAGCTAAAGACCTGTTCATGTATCAGATAATGTGTGACATTTACCCTGAAAGTTCGTGTTCTGTTGGTTCTAGAGCATCCACTCCATCAACTTCAGGGGCAATGCTTAAGAAGGTCACAGATGCCTGTCTCTTTAATCTGTCAGACAATGAGTTTCTCTGGCATGATGGGAGAAACCTTATCTCTTGAAAGATTATAACGGATATACGGGCCTACCACCAGAAAATTACAAAGCAAACTACTAGTTCGAAAGGCAGCGCAAGTCTATTATCGATGTGCCCAAACAGGGGTTATACCGAAAGCGAGAGGTGACCATAAGCCCCCACTCTTGTCTGATGACAAGGCAGCTCTTGTTGGTGGGTATACAATGCTGTATTGTAAGCCAGTAGGTATACAAAACATCGGAAAAAAACATTGCGATCCTATACGATAGACACTCAATTACACCATCATCTCTAGAATTGTCTGTCATTACTCATGTCACTTTTATTTCACGCTGTTTTCACTCATGCTTCAAAATAATGATAGTCGTCTAGCTCTTGTCGGGGGTTGCACTTGAATAACATTCTAACATAAGTATTTTGAAGTTTGCAGCCGACAACTTTGTAGTACAAACTGTAAGTGTGTTGTCAGAGAAATTTACATTTCTGGCTATGCTGCACTTTTGGCGTCTGCTATTGATGAGACACTTTTAGTGTATGGCGGATTTGTTGACAGGGAAAAGGAATGCAATAGTGAAAAAAATACTCATAGACAAGAACCATCTAGCCTTCTGTTTGAAATTAATATCAACACAGGTGATGTCATTCAAAGTGAAATTTGAAAGAAATATGCAATAGCGATAGAACTTAGAAAAGATATTATCATAGCCTGAGGCTATCCCAAAAGTGTTTATTAAATAAAAAACTGAACTCAGAAGACAACACTTGAAATTGGCCATTCTTTGACTGTCATGACACTGCACTCTCAAAGTTCAGTGTTATCAGTCACTTGCTGCCAACAAATTAAGCACTGTCATTGATTTGTTTCCCTAAAATGTGACCTATAGGTGTAAATAGTTCAGTTGAATACATTCTGTACATAAAATATTATTGCAGAATGAATCATATCTGCAATCAAAACCTTGGTTTCCCTCTTTCCGAAGTCTCAGCCTCCAATGCGTACGAGTGGTCAATAGTACTACCAATACTTCCTCTTGTAATACAAATTCGAAAAATATGGTAACAAAGATTGAATTCAATGTAAGACCAGCTTTCACATGACAAAATATGTGTGATACATATATATGTCCATGCAATTGGCAGTAGTGACACTTTTTGATTGTTCGGAGCAAGTGTCCTAGCATACACAAACAACTTTACCAATTCAAGAGACATGTTATCAATACAATTTAATGTTGGCTGAAAACATGAAATAGTAAAATTGCAAATATATTAACAACAACTATTAAATGCCTAAGTCCAAAGTAAGACAATTATTGCATGAACATGATGGTTAATATGTAAAATTAAATAAACTTACAGAAAGAACACTTACTTTAAAGTTCATTACAGACAGTAAATAATTGCCAAACTATTACTTAAGACAATACTTTGACTAAACTTGTGTGAAACTGCCGTCGCATATCACCAGTATCACATCTAAATCTACTCAATATCTTCCTACAATTAGGACAGAGTAGTATCGGGTATACGTATGGCAGGTGTAACCTTGTATCTACGTTGAATTTCAGTAGCATAGCCTTTGGCATCCCTAAACTCTACTCCAGTTCACGCTAAACCTACTCGGGAAACATATCCTACACGTAATGTTTAGTTCGTTTTCGTGCATGGGTCGTTCATTATACGAAATGCTGAGAACCAAGAAATCAACATGCCACAAGAAATCACGGCCGTTGAAAACCAGCTGATCGATATGGTCATAAAACATCGTGTTTGATTCAGCGTGACACGATCTTTCACGTAAAAAATATTAGACCTTCACGGGAAAAAAGCGGCCGATCTGTCATAAAGACTTTTTAGGGAGGACATCTTTAAATACTGGACACTGCGTGAAAAGGCTATAATACAGAGTGTATTGACCCTTTATTTTGCCTGTATTTACTGCAAATTCAGACAGATTCAGGTAAATACAGCCATGTATTTATGGTAA
>LD354098.1:29961-57921 GCA_001465055.1 Ptychodera flava | reverse complement strand
AGAAAACCCTCTTGCGCGATAGCTTTGACATTTGATATACAGGTTTACAGGAATGTTCAAATGTTACATATTAAAATAATGATGAAATCTACAAATTTGGTCAAATCGTTGTTAATTAAAATGAAATTGTCTGATCTTTGATATATTGTATAAATGTTCCTTTAGGTGAACTAAACGCGATATTTTGAAATTCTGAATAAATCTTTGATTTTGTATTTTAGGGCAATTTGCCTTTTTTGTTTTTTTTTCTCGAGAACTGCCCGTTTGATAGCTCTAATAGTTAGTTTACAGGTTATGTTACATGATTCATTGAAATTATGATGAAACCTGCAATTTGGTATTTTGGGGGCAATTTTTGCCGTTTTTGGTCAAAAAATTTGCTTATAAAACACTACTCGTCTGATAGCTATGAATTTGGTTTTCAGGATCCTATGGATTATTTTAATATTATATAATGAATTAATGATGAAATCCACAATTTTGTATTTTGGTGCCATTTTTACCATTTTTGTCAAACACTTTTTCTCAAAAATTACTTGTCGGATAGCTTTAATGTTAACTTATATAGAAAGGGATTATATAAATGTGATATCTTCTAATTTATGATGAATTCTTCGATTGTATACTTTCAGCTATTTTTGCCATTTTGGTCAGGCCATCATGAAATCAGCTATCAAAGATTTCCACCTTCCTAACTCAGCAAGCTCTTTGGTCTTTAACTCCTGTTGAAGTTTTAGAGACAAATTTAGGTTGGACTACAACGTAGACTAACGAAAATTGCTGGCTTGCAGATATTACATAACAGGGTTTATCGTAGTGTGATACACAAACTACAAACCTGCATTCTAACTCAACGATGTGTTTTTATACCAAAATAGGAGGACAGGTATGCTCAATGCAGAGTGCGATAATCCGAGGAGTGAATATTAGAAATCCTGGTATGTGTAAAATACAGCTGAGTCTAAACGCACGTTTACCATAAAAAGTGAGTATTTATTTTTTTTTACTCAGATTTGAATTCTGCTCAATACTAACTTGTACATGTTAACTCTTCTTCTTTTTAACATTCAAATTGCAACTGCTTTATAGTCCCCAAGGACGAAGTCAGGGTGACTCGAATATTCTATTTAGTCTGTCCGTGTATCTATTCGTCCTCTCCAGCATCTGTATATCTCTGACATGCCTTGGTCGATTTCTTTAAAACATGGCACAATAATAATCACAGTTTGCATGCATATGCAAGTCATTTGTGATTTCTATGGGACCAATTTGATAACAAGTTGGCAATTTCTTATGTGTATTTTCCGTTCACACCCAATCAGAGATGCGCGACAGTCAATCTGCTTAAATGACGGCCAAATGTTAACAGTTTATAGCAGACATATGCAAGTCGATGCATTTTTGATCTTATCAAATATGACATTCGGATTATCTTTTTGTTATGATAATATGTTGGGTTACAATATTAGTAAAAGTAAATAAAATGATCGATAAAAAACGTTTCACACAGATGCATGTAATATCATACGTAATGTTAAAGAAAAGATGACAATGATAATGCTGTGGTGAGTACACTGTACATGTGTGTATTATGAATCTCACAAATTTACTATTGTTCAAAATACAAATAGTAATTTGCCTTAACCCGAGTGTCCCACTTACGAGAAATGACCGAAATAGGAAATCAAAAGTAACAAAAACGTTTGTTGAATTCTTCAGTTAGGGACTTTTGCTGTCGTCTGTTGTAGGCAGCGGCATCCACTAACTGTTCAAATTCCAAGCATCCTCTCCAAAACAATTGGATTGATTGCTTTGAAATTTACAAAACAGGCTCCTTAGTGTTATTTACATGAAATGTGTAAAATTGTCACTATCAAAATGTGGATATTAATTTTTGTACTTTGTATCATTAGACTGACTTAAAAGTAATAGTGTTGTCACAACATTACAATGACTATGTAGACGTAGTGCTAGGTATCGTAGATTAGTAACATGAAGCATGAACGGTCATCAGAAAGCTACCGAAAAATGAGCTAATGCGACATTCTGTCTATTCCGACATGAAAATGTAAAACTTCATCGTCAATAATGATTACATGTACCTATAAAACGGTAACTTTGAGTCCACCATTTTGACTGTTACGTCATGGAATATGGCGATATCAGTGAGAGGTCAAAAGGTTTAAGTTGGGATTTAAAAACCTTTGTCCTTTAATATTCAGATGCTCGATGTGATATCAACATTAACAAACATGAAATTGACGAAACGAGGGGAATAACACGACGGCGTACAACAGTTTTATTAGCAAAGATATCAACTCTTAACAAATAATAACTATGTAATTTTGTTGTTGAGAAAGTCACCTATCTATCATTCATGTGAACGACTTTAAAATGATCTAACTTGTTGAAAAGTCTTCTAAAATGCCTCATAATTATTATTCTGTCAACAGTTATGTACTGGGTATTTGCACTGTGGTCGGTTTTCAGCAGTGATAATTATTCACATCACTCTGCCGTTGTTTTATGCATTCTGCGACAAAATACGTACACGTACTCATCTACTTATTAACTCAATTCAAAAGTTACGGAAGTTCGCTGATATCTGTGAAAATTGATGTGAATGTCGCAAGGATGCATGATCTGTGTCATCTTTGTACAAATCGTGATGATGTCTGCAGTATCATCTTCTGGGGCCTGATTTTTTGCTATTTTTGGTAAAACATTGAACACCCTCTTCTTAAAACAGCCATATCCAATCGCCTTTGTATGCAGGTTCTCAGGGGCGACCTGGCCGAGATTTGTTGAAAGTGTATAAAACTTGCATACTTGGGTAATATGTATCAGTTATTGTCAAACAAACCCTCTTTCGGATAGTTGAGCCATGATAAAATGTTATTACTCAAAGTGTGCCACCAATGCATGGCGCAATTAGTTGGCTTTGTTTGGTCATGCAAATGATCTATGGCTTTACTCTTTGCCATCACAAAAATATGATGTTCACGTTATTTAAAAACTTACTATACAAAGCAAATGATGTTCTCTAATTTTAAATATGAATGTACAGAAAATGGCTGCGATTTTATTGTTGGAAATTGAATTCAATTCAAGATGACAATGTGTTTTAAATAAATATGTAATTATAGCGGGAAAAAACTGAAACTTCTGACAGTCGTTTTTCAGGCTTTTGTTGCATGCGTCTGCATCAGTTTCTAGATTTTCGCCAAACAGCGCATTGAAATACAGAGATCTCAGCGTGTTAACACGGACTGTGCTGCATTGCTACTTTACTGTTGATAATCAAATCATGTACATTTACATTTTAATGAAAATAATGAACCTGGTAATGCATCTGATACACTAATAAGCTACGTCAACGGACAAAATATTTGCGAATTTCAAAATGATTTTAATATCTCATATGATCATCAAATTTATTTTGTCTGAAGAAAGTGATTATATTATGACAGAGGTGCAAGTCTCTGAAGACTTTGCTTGCTTTCCCTAGCAGAATAACTTTCGTTATAGTTGTAACCAAACTTTTGTTATAGTTGTTGTGATTTTGTAATGTTTACATTACTTCTTTATTTCTCAGAAACTGATGGGTAATGTGCATGCAGTTATTCGATAAGAAAATACTCAAGAGCTGATTGATTATATCAATAACATTACCATTAACGATTTGCACATGTATATTTTGATAATCTGTGTACTTTGTTGCTCTCCACTTCGAGCTACGAAACTTATGAGATGAGTTTATTGTCTAATGGAATCTTTTGTTCTGGCTGAGCTTTGCACACGTCTTTGGATTTACCCAGAAATAAAATTGGTCTAAAACTCATCCAGAATTAGCACTGCCAGGGTTATCTTGCAGTTAAGCTGTACTGTATAGTTACCTGAAAGCAATGTCATTGTAATATTCAGTTTTACCTATCTTTTACCCGGAATGATTTCCTAACAAAGCGTTATTATTTCTTACATAGATAGCCGATGCACTCATGGATTGGTTGGAATTCTTCATGCTCGAGTCAAAACGAAAGCTAACTGTGATGAAGATTTTTGATGGCTAGCCGATCTCTACACGGGGACACAATGATTTTTTCTTTGAATGTCTGTCAAGATTGTATTCAAAAATGTTTATGATATAAATATTTCGTATGCAAATTCAGTAAATTGTCCATTTATCTCGTCATCCACTCCTGTTTTCAGCTAAAATAAACAAACAAAGGAAAAATTGTTAAAGTAAATAAAGATCTTTTACACCCAGTTTAGGTAAAAAGTCAGACAGTATTGAACATACCGTAGAGGTACTTTGGATGTTGTGGAATTAGTATTTATTGTGTCAGTTACAAGTGTTTGGGAATCATGCTCTCACCACAGGAGTTCACGTCAGTTAAGGTATGAACGAAAAATATTACTGAAAGTGCATATAGGGCAGAAAGCTCTTAGCTAAGTGTAACATTTAGTGTTTAATTTTGTGTATACTTACTTCTCTACAGGAATGCCATATGAAGTATACTCGAATATAGAAAGGAAATTCACAATGATGAATCTTTGGATTCCGCTTCCAATGAGTTTTACTGATTTTCCATATCACATTGAATAGTGTTCAATCAAAATCGTACGTCACCACAAAATTCTAACTTAAATTGGTCATTATTTTGTGATCCATCCTCTTAACAGGTTACAGTGTCAGGACGATTATCATAAATGTCTGCTATTTTTGTCTATTTTATTTCATCGAAATTGTAAATATTACAGCTTTATTTTGCTTCTGAGAAAGATGAGGCCTCAATTTAGTTTCAATGTAATAAAAATATTGGGAGTATTACAGTTAGTTAGTTATGGTGTTTGTTGGAAATACAAGTAAATTTAACGTGTATCTAGGCAAGTGCAATTTTTTTCCTGCCAAATATCAAAATGCAATCACACAATCCATGTAAGACAACGCTAAATATGCAAAGTAAGCAGCTCAAATGTATATGCGATGAAAATTCATTTTGTTTTTCTTTGTTTGTGTCCATAATGATCGACATACGAGGAAACCAAGGGTAAAAAGAAAGATACTTTGCATGGTGCAATTGTAGTAACCGTTACATGAGATGTACTATGTGCAATTGTCATTTGTTTTGATAGAAAATAAAAAAAAAGAATTGAATCGCCATATAAATATGTGTGTGAATGTTTTCTTGGCTACAGCACTACGAATTTTTGCATTGACTACGAGAACATAGCTCTATTTACTACAGTCACATGTAATTACATCAACATGAATGTATCAAATCAGCACATGTTTTCCGACCAAATTGTATTCAGAATTAAAATTTTGACAATGATGAGAAGTGATATATTCTTGAAAGAAATGCAACTAATAAATATGGTACTGTCAGCACATTCATTTGTACCAGCAGTAAAGTTATAGTGGGAGTCAAAAGAGAAAAATATCCGCCAACTTATCTATGCAAGGCACTGAGTTCAATCACTCCTATAAAATATGCGTTATCCACCCAAATAGTTATTTTGATCAGTGGCCCTAAATGTAAGTCTTGAGTAACCCATGACGAGAGACTGAATTGTGATTTTTTTCACAAATTCGCGTTCTACTTGATTAACTAATGGTTGTTGTGTACGTTTTATGACATTTCCGCGTTTTCATTTAGGGATGTTCTGAGTAAAAATGTACAAAAATCATCTTTGGTATATATCGATAGAAGTCAAGTTGATAATTTTAATGGCAATATTGCTAGAGGTTAAACAAAATGCTCATCCCCTAATGGTCATTAATGTGATGCTGAGTAATCCACTGACAGATATTCTAGCTGTAGTAAACAAAACTGGCTAGTTATGTAATCAGTGAATTGATACCGGTTAGTTTTGTAAACAGTGATTAGATAGTGGCTGTTAATGCAGCCATTGAGCCAATTATGGCCATTTATCTGGCCATAAGAGCAATTTAAAACTGAATTTATTTCAAAAGTGAAAGCATGAAATAATTATTTTTTGCATATTCTTATAGCACAAGATAGGGAGTGATAGAATTGACACTAAAAGTTACGAAACCAGATGTGAGTCCGAAACAAAATGGAAATTCCAAACGGAATCTGGAAGCTGTTAAAAATGCTTTCAGATGAGTAACTTTTGAGAAACAAAGTTTTTGACAAAAAATGGTAAAAATTGTGTTAAAATACAATAGAAGATTTCATCACAATGTCAATACATAACACTAGAATGACCTATAGGAAACTGTACACCAAATATCAAAGCTATCAGACAAGCAGGTTTTTAGAAACACACTTTTAACCAAAAATGGCAAATATTGCTCCAAAATTACAAAATTGTACATTTCATCATATTTTGAATATATTACATGTTGATAACCTCTTTGAACCTGTATACTAAATATCAAAGCTATGACTAGTGATTTTTTATGAAAAAGATTTTTGACCAAAATGACAAAAATTGCCTTAAAAATACAAAACGCTTTCCAGCTAACTGTTTCTTCATGTGGGGGAAGAGATGAAAGTCTGAGGGTGCTAGGTCAGGAGAGTATGGTGGGGACGTAGAATGAGTTTGAAGCCGCAGTCACGCACTGTTGCCATGTCAATGACTGACTTTTGAGGTGGAGCATTGTCCTGATGGAACAAGACACCTTTTCTCAACTTTCCCTCGTTGTTTTTGTCAGCCTCCTGTAACTCCCTCAACAGGATAGAATAGTACTCTCTATTGCTAGTTTGTCCCTTTTCATGGTTGTCATCTGAAGAGTTGAAATACATTCAAACCAAGATTCATTGATCTGGCATCGCTCCTTAATAGTTAGGCTCAAAACTTTTCACCCAACCCTCATATGTGCAAAATCTCTATTACTATACAAAGCTAATGTCTGCATCGTCCAGGCTTATGCCTTTCCTTCTTGACACAAGACAACTGCTTCTTTGCAAAGTACCTCGTTTACGTAGTCAACTGCCAGTCTGAGTAAAAAAATTGAAAAACATAGCAAGACAACTTAATATACATGTGTAGTGTATTTGCAACAATGAACATCTGATGTTTTGACAGGGGGATGGTAAGAGGTGTTCAAGTGTATGATAAAATGCACTATTAAATACACTTTCTCAAATCAATGTCTCTTCAAAATACTCTTACAACACATCAGCTGTACAGGAAAGATGTTTGGTGAGTGCATAGTTACATTATCAGTATTTCTTATTGCTCACAGAATTTAAAATTGACTGAATGTTAAAATTCCCATTATCTTGATATCTACATGATTGCTGTGAGAATTTTTACGAGAGATTCATGCACTATGGCGTGTAATCAAGGCCAATATTCGAACTCCCAATTTTCAACTATACAACTCAACATTCAACATTCAAACTCCCAATTTTCAACTATACAACTCAACATTAAACTATCAAACTCAACATTTGGGATTCCTATTCCCTATTTTCAACATTCAAACTTCACATTTTCAACTATCGAACTCCACATTTTCAACTTTCGAACTCCACCTTTTCAACTTTCGAACTCCACATTTTCAACTATCGAACTCAACATTCAACATTCAAACTCCACATTTTCAACTATCGAACTCAACATTTTCAACTTTCGAACTCCACATTTTCAACTTTCGAAGTCAACATTTGGGATTCGTATTTTGCCTAGGCATCCCTAACGTGCTTCATTGTAGTTACCAACGGTTTTCCTTCTGGGCTATACTACGTCGGAACGCGTCATAGATACGTCACATGACGTTTCGGAGTTTTACAGTTATTCCTATGTGATGTTCTAGAGGGTCCAAAAATATGAACCGGAAACACTTGTGATGCTATAACTTCAAGATTTACCGTCGACCTCCGCCATCACTTAGGCCGCGTTCAAAAAAATGGTGGGGGGGGGGGGGGCGCTGGAAGAATCTCGATTGAAATCTTTTTTTTTTCAGATTCCCCCCTCAATACCCTCAAAAATTTTCAAGTCCCCCCCAAAAAATTACCATATAGCCGCATATTTATTAGAAATGCACGCAGAGTAAAAAAAATGTAATGTGTCGTTCTGCACGCAAATGTTCAACACTACCTCTTATCAGCAGGTTGTAGAGCCATATACCTAGGGCAAGTTCTTAAATTGGTTTATTTTTAAATGCATCAGTGAACATTTTGGATTTCTCAGTCTAAGCCGATTTGAGTTTATCCAAATCTGGCCAGTTCAGTGGCACCAGCTGAAAAGCACACAAAATGACAATCATGAGAGAGTATGAAAATTGTGTATTCCTAGCTACGTTTAACCAAATTGTGAAAAAATGAGCACAGTGACCTACCGAATTTTTTTTTTCAAAAGTACAAGACATATACAACTTAGATGCCACTTATAAAATGTTTTACAAAATTGAGTATACTGGAAGGTTAAAATATTCCATGAAATTAATGTTTTAATCTCAGAAATTTTGGGTGTAATAATGGCAAATTCAATAACAAATAAAACATTCCATTTAATCACACATTTTTCCATTTAAATTACAGTCTTTACTGTTCAGAGTTTTATTTTTGTATTATTGGTACAATGAGATGTGAAACTTTCATTCACTGCATGAACTTGAAATGAATGGTTTTATATATTGATTTAAGTGATTTTAGAAAAACTGGCTTTTCATCGTACATTTGTATAAGATCAAGTATGGTGACCCCATCTTTTTTTTCTAATATTTGATTGTTCTCATAAGCCAGAATTCAAAAATTCATGGTAACTGTTAGTCCCCTAGTCTTCTATGTGTTGCTCTCTGGCTGGATCTTGTGTACAAGTATAAGATGTATGTTTCACTGTCAATTGATTGTCCTATGACCGAACTCTTTTTAAACTACATCAGAGTCAGAGCTACATGTATCACTGTCACTGCCAGTATGTAGTAGCAGGGCAGTAGTTGTATTAACTTTTCATTTTGACAATATTTTTATTCAGTTTATACAATTGTGTTCTTGTTCTACTCCCTACAGAATGTTGAGCTATCCAGTATTCATCTTGCTAACACAGCCTACGTGTACCATGCATTTGCATCATTCAATTATCACCAATATTTAGACAAACGGGCTTTGTTGACCGACTGAATATTGTGTTTTTCAGCAGCATGCTGTAGAAAGACACTGAGAAACTGTGTTTGATACATCGCATAGAAATATTGAACAAATTATCAACAGTTGTAGCTCCTACCCCATTACAAGGCCAACTTGTTCTATGAAAATTTAATGGCATTCATACATTTTAAGACTTTTTCGAGATTAAAGACATAAAATATGACAAAACAGTTCTAGATTTTGTTTAATTATTACTAACATTAGAACCATTGGACGACATCAAAATGTTAGGAGTCAAAATGTTTTCAGGTCCCCCCCCCCTTATAGGCAGAGCAAAACTTTCAAGTCCCCCCTCGACTACCCCAAACATTTTCAAATCCCCCCCTGAATTCCTCCAGCCCCCCCCCACATTTTTGAACGCGGCCTTAGGCCTAATTCGGTTGCTATTATGTCGTCTAATGACAAGAGCATGCGTGCGTGGCTCGCCATGGCTTATTTTACAATTAACAACTCGCTTGTTAATTTCCACACTATTACAGCCAAAACACAACTCAGACAACACCAAAGCACACACAAGACGAGATGGCTGATGTGTGAAGCCACTTTCCCTTTATTACACCGTGACCACTATGTTCAACATCATGTTTTTCACGTTGAGCGGCTTGCACTAGCTGGACAATACGCTCACTACACATTCCAATGCCACTTAACTGTGACTACAGTCTAACAAGACTCTCACACCTACGTGACACATCTCCCTGTCTGTCAGGCTGGTCAAGGTCAAGTAGCAGCCTAGACAAACCACAACTGACGTGGTCACGAACGAACTCGGTGTCGTCCATGTTCAAAATTAACTGCGAGGTCACCATGTGGTTGTGACTCCCTAACAAAGTGATAAGTAGTTTCATGTAAAATGACACCGATGATATTTTAAAGTCGTATTTGACTATATGTATGCTCATTTTGGCTTGTGTTTGCTGGCTAGTGGTCTAGGGGGACCTATGACTTCGATGGTTGAAAATGGGGAATACGAATCCAAAATGTTGAGTTCCATAGTTGAAAATGTTGAGTTCGAAAGTCGAATGTGTGGAGTTCGAAAGTTGAAAATTGGGAGTTCGAAAGTTGAAAATGTGGAGTTGTATAGTTAAAAATTGGGAGTTCGAAAGTTGAAAATGTGGAGTTGTATAGTTGAAAATTGGGAGTTCGAGTTTTGAAATGTGGAGTTGTATAGTTGAAAATTGGGAGTTTGAATGTTGAATGTTGAGTTGTATAGTTGAAAATTGGGAGTTTGAATGTTGAGTTGTATTGTTGAAAATTAGGATTTCGAAAGTTGAATGTGTGGAGTTCGAAAGTTGAAAATTGGGAGTTCGAAAGTTGAAAATGTGGAGTTGTATAGTTGAAAATTGGGAGTTCGAGTTTTGAAATGTGGAGTTGTATAGTTGAAAATTGGGAGTTTGAATGTTGAATGTTATGTTGTATTGTTGAAAATTAGGAGTTCGAACTTTGGCCTTGATTACGCGCCATACATGCACTGTTTGTGAAAGTTTTGGTATAAGTGGCAAAGATGATGGCCATTATGAGGTTTTATGTGGTATGAGAGAGACTCCATTCCCACGTGACAGGTGTGTGACCCCGACTGGGCCAAATAGCAATACAGATAAAATTCCGATGTCATTGCTCAAACTGGTTCAGAAAAGATCACAAATTACAAACATAGATTGATGAAGAACATGGATAAGTCACACCACTATAGTGGATGAAGATGTGTTGAACGTCTCCATTCCAATGTGACAGGTGTGTGACTCCCAATGCTTCAAATGTAAGTTGATAGAATACAATTCCCATGTCATTGCTCAAACATGTATAGAATGACTGTCACAAAGAAATAAAATGAAGGAGAACATTGGTAAGTCACACCATTATAGTGGCTGGAGATGCGTGGAGAGTCTCTCAATTCCCATGCGACAGGTGTGACTCCGAATATTTCAAATGTAAGTAGATAGGATAAGATTCCCATATCATTCCTCAAACATATTCAGAAAAGCTCACAAAAAAATGGATTGAAAGAGAACATTTATAAGTCAAACCAATACAGTGGCTGGAGATGTGTTGAGAGTCTCCATTCCCATGTGACAGGTGTGTGACTCCGAATGCTCTAAATGTCAATCAATACTACAAAATTCCCATGTCAATGCTTAATTAAACTTGTTCAGAATAGCACACCAAGAAATAAACTGAATGAGAACATGGATAAGTAACACCATTATAGTGGTGGGAGATGTGTTGTGAGACTCTCCATTCCCACATGACAGGTGTGTGACTCCAAAAGGTCTAAATTACAATGGATACAACAAAATTCAAATGTAATAATTACAAGGGGTTCAGAATAGGTCAGGAAAACGTAAAAGATAGGAGAAGATGTGTAAGACAAAAAATACTGTGGTTGGAGCTGTGTTGAGAAACTCTCCATTCCCACATGACAGGTGTGTGACTCCGACTGCTCCAAATGTCAATGGATTGATAAAATTCTCATGTCATCATTCAAACTGTTTTCGAATAGCTCCCAAAACATAAAATGAAGGAGAACAATGATGAGTTACACCGTATTGTGGCTGGACATGTGTTGCGATTCTCTCCATTCACTTGCGACAGGTGTGTGACTCTTACTGCTCCAAATGGCAGTGGATACCTGCATTTCCCAATGTCATGCGCAAACTGGTTCCGAATATATCACAAATAAAAAACATAAAATAAAGGACAACATTGATAGGTCACACCCCAACAGAAATTAGAGATGTGTTAAGGTTCTCCATTTTCACGTGACAGGTGTGTGACTCTGAATGGTTCAAATGTAAATGGAGAGAATGAAATTCTCATGTCATTGCTCTAACTGGTTGAGAAAAGCTAACCAAGAAATAAAATGAAGGAGAACATTGATAAGTCACGCCATTACAGTGGTTTGAGATGTGTTGAGAGTCTCCATTCCCACATGACAGGTGTGTGACTCCGACCGCTCCAAATGTCAATGGATAACTAAAATTCCAAACTGATTGTTGAAACTGGTTCAGAATAGCTCACACAAACATAAATGTAGGAGATCAAGGGCAAGTCACAGCATTATAGTGGCTGGAGAGGTGTTGACAGTTTTCCTTCCCACGTTACAGGTGTGTGACTCTCGCTGCTTCAAAAGTAAATTGAAAAAATAAAATTCCCATGTCATTGCTAAAAACTGGTTCAAAATAGCTCACTTAGAAATAAAATGAAGGAGAACATTGATACGTCACATCAATATAGTAGTATTAGATGTGTTGAGAGTCCATTCCTACGTGACAGGTGTGTGACTCTGACTGCTCAAAATGTCAATGGATAAATAAAATTCCGATGTCACTGCTCAAACTGGATCAGAATAGATCACAACCTACAAACATAAAATGAAGGAGACATGGATAAGTCACATCATTATAGTGGTCAGAGATATGTTGAGAGTCTCCATTCCCACGTGACAGATTTGTGACTCCTAATGCTGCAATGCCAATTGATGGATGAACTTAACATGTTTGGAATAACAATGAGAACATTGAGGAATCACAGCCTATTGTATGGTTGAAAAATGAGGATACGCCTTCCAATACTTGATTGGTATGTTTCCGATTTACACATGATGAGGGAATATAACATATATGATATAAACTTTTCTGAATATCAATTGATTTATATTGTAAAGGACCACCCTTCACTCTGTAAGTGAAACGCCGCTACATGTCTAGAATATGGCATAAGTTTGAGGACTGAACATGACAAAAATCGTCTCTTAGAGGCCGACTTAATCTACCACTTCTTTTTGGCTGCTAACAACAATATCAAACATTTTAATGAAATACTTTTTAAAGGACCTTCCACAGCAAAGTACATTGACAATACAGATAAACACACATGTATCGAGCTATCGATAATTTCTTATGCGTTGTATTTTATTTTTTATTCTCCATTGGTTTGCTGCTGGCTTGAAAATCCTCTTCAGGACATTTCGTTCGGACCAGAGCTCATAATGGTATCAGCATTCTGCATTTTTGTCATTGAAGTATGCATCCTAAATTGAGACAAAATATATGAATAAAGGCTGCCTTTCTTTACCTTGATGAGCAAACATTCAGGAAAGAATAACCTTTTGGTTAACTTCAAGACGTTTTTGAGACACCGTCGCGAAAATATAGATAAGTTATTTCGTATTTGCATGTGCATAAGTATTTGTAATAGGATTATGCATTGACCTTTCTAGCTCCATGCATTACGCTAAGCTCTATAGCCATTACATGGCTGTATCTGAGAGTATTGTACGCGTCCGTCCACGGTCCACCGACGATGGTCTTACACTGAGTATAATGACTCCGTTTTACCAAATCCTGGTGCCTGCGATCAGAGCTAGATGAGCGATCAAGTACACATACATGACATACACATGGATTAGATGTAAACCTCGCCTGATTTGCAACAGTAGTTTTTGACAATACATGTATATGAGAAATGTCGTCTCCTTCCCTTCTGTTACAAGTTGATCACAAATGACTGCCAAAAAATTATTCTCACTTTCTCTACCAACAAACGGTATACGTACAGTTGGAAGCAGCATAGTGGTGGTGTTTTCAGATGGGATTCCTGCCTTTTATGGGCTAGTTTTGACTTTTACTATTTTAAACCCCCATTGTTAAAGTCAAAACCAGCCCGGAGAAGGCAGGAATCCCGTCTTAAAACACCACAGCTATGGACCCACAGCTACATGCTAGTTGTGATTTCGGTACGTGTTACGTTACAGAATAGCTGTCTCTCCAGCGAGTAAAAGTTGATGATGACCAATTTAGCTTATACATTTTATGAAAAGGGTTCGACGGAACTGTACGTGTACAACCTTACTGTTTCCAAATAATGTATTCTATGCATAATATCTATATGCATCACATTAACATATCTTGAAAATTAACATGTTTTAACTTTCATCAATCGCCAACGTACCCTAGATATAGTTTTTACCGTTCGTAGGTGTCCCTGACAACCTTTAAGCAGAGTTTCGGCTACCCTCTCTCTTTTACTACTCTTCAACTCTCTTTCTCTAATGAAAAGGATAATTATTCACGATATATGCACGATATATCGATGGAAAGAGCGCACTTTTGCATACCAGACAATATATGTGAAAATAGTCCCGACTTAAACATGCTGCGCATTGATATATTTCGCTGTAATGAGACTTTTTAACCCAGCCTTCGCTACGCTCGCAACACTTCGATACGTAGAGAGAGGGAGTGTATAAAAGTTTGCACCTCGGATCTAGCAGTGTATAAAACAACGAGCGAAATTTCACGCATCGGATACGTCTACTATCACGAGAAGGAAATTGCGCGTATTCTCACCCCACTCTGGTTTGCAAATTTGCTGGCAGCGCCAGAGTTGTGATTTAGCCAAGTATGTGGCCAGCCTGTGGTTATCCGAAAGTAACTTAAAAATCACAATAAAAGACTACAATATACAAAGTCTAAGGCTATAGAAACGGCTTTTATCGGTTCAGGGTCGTTCTGCATGCCTGGAGGGTTGTCCAAGGTCACCGATTCCAGAAGGGGTCATGGAGGGCGCAATTCTTATTCACACTACAGAAGGATACGATCACCAATATATATTTTTTTTTCTCACGTGTTCACAAGCGTGAGCATATGTCGCAGCGATGTCTGTCTGTCTGTCTGTCTGTCTGACTGTGCGCTCGATATCTCAAAAACGGCTTATCAGATCAAAATAAAATTTAATACATAGATTAAGTTTGCAAATGACAAGAACTGTTTAGTTTTGGTTGGTGTGGCTTGCTTACTTTTTGCTCATTTGCATAATTAATGATTTTAGAAAAAAACGGCTATACATTGAGAAGGACTGCACATAATTTGATGAGACTTGCTACAAATGTTAAACACATCAAGATATATAAGCAGTGCGAACCATTAAGGGGTGACATGAAAGATAGTTGCTAATTTGCATAGTTAATGAACTTTCCTAATTAGGGATATATATCTGATTTTACCCGATCAAAATTGATTAAACTTGATATGTATATTGAAGATAGTATGATTGAACATTGTTAAAAGTCATTAAGCATTTTAACTTCAGCCAATTCCTAATTTGCATATTTAATGAACTTTGATAATTAGGGAGATATATCTGAATTGACTGGACCAAAGTTGATTAAACGTGCTACATATATTGAAGCTACTATGATAAAATATTATTGAAATTCATTAAGCATTTTTACTTCAGCCAATTCCTAATTAGGGATATATATCTGAATTAACTTGATTGCAGTTGTTGAAACTTGCTATGTACAGCAAAGATACTTTTATGTAACATTATCGAAATTAAAAGACATTTTTACTTCAGCCAGTTCCAAATTTGCATATTAAATGAATATTCCTAATTAGGGATATATATCTGAATTGACTTGATCAAAATTGATGAAACTTGCTAGGTACATCAAAGACACTAATACAATTTTAGTAGAAGTTATCTAGCATTTTCTCTTCAGCCAATCCGAATTTGTATATTTAATAAACTTTGCTAATTAGGATTATATATCTGAATTGACCTGACCAAAGTTCATGAAACTTGCTACATATATTGAAGATGCTATGATGAAACATTATTGAAAATCATTAAGCATTTTTACTTCAGCCGATCCCTCATTTGCATACTTAACGAACTTTCTTAATTCGGGATATTTATCTGAATTGACTAGACCAAAGTTGACGCAACTTGCTATATAAATTAAAGATACTATAATACAACATTATTGAAAGTCATTAAGCACTTTTTTCAGCCAATTCCCAATTTGCATTTTCAATGATCTTTTCTAAATACGGATATATAATGGGATTTACTTGATCAAATTTGGTAAAACATGCTATATACATTGATTGTTATACCAGGTTAAAACAATATTGAAAGTCATTTTACATTTTTTGTCAGCTAATTTAAAATGTCCATATCTAATGAGCTTTCACATTTTGGTATATATGGCTTGAAGAACTTGGCCAAAGGTAATTACATCTGTTATATAAAGCGGTGATACAATGACAGCAGTCAATGAATTTAATTTTATTTCAGCTAATTACATATTTGTATACTTCATGGCCTTTTAGAATTAATGTGGTGAATAATCTTCATTATGTTGATCATAATACTTTCAGTGAAGTTGCAACCATGTGGAAAAGGTTCAAATTTACACATAACTGCATTATATAATGAAACACGTGAGCATTTTCAGTTCGTATCTGGTCAAATCTGTCGTGGTACCAGGCGGTTTTAAAGGTCAGAGCTACCAGTGAAGGTCTACATCAACGGGACTGATGGAGGTACAATTCAATCAGCAGTACCTTGTGAAGGTTTGCATCTAAATATATTTGTCTTTATTGTCAGTTTGCTGTTCTCCGAGCTTTTTAAAAAACTATTTAATGGTAATAGCATTTTGTGCACGTGGATGAAAAAGCAGCTAACAAAGCAAGTAAAATAAAAGAGGCCAATTCAACACCATGTTGGACAATGTCTAAAAATCTGCTGTGTGAGCCCCAAAGATGTAGCGTCATATCCCTTACCCTTACCAGGTGAAGGATGTGTCTTTTCAATTTTCACATGTGTTCATTGTATTGATTGCTGTAATCACACAGTATCAGTGCTTAATCGGAATTGTTGACATCAACCTGCATCGCACGCCAAAGTCAGAAACATGCCATTTTGGTTTTGGAAAACATGGCATTATTTTTCTAACCTTCTTCAATTCTTATTGGTGTTATTCTTTGTATTTTATTTGTAAAGGGGGAGCAATCTAATGTGAGGCCTAATGCAAAATCCTTCTGCATTTTAACATATCAATTTAGAAACATTTCACCTTTGTGTTGAGAGACATTTCCGGCAGCAGTTTTCTATTATACCGCCATAAGGCTGCGTTCACAAAAACGATTGGAGGCGGGGCTGTAGGAATCGCGATTAAAATCTCATTTTTTTCAGATCTCCTCTCAGTATCCTAAAAAAAATTTCAAATCTCCCTATATACACGATATATGATCAACATTTTTCAAGTCCTCCTCAACGATCGTAGGCTCTCATATTTGTGAAGGATGTGCGCACAGAAAAAAATAAACATGCATCGCGCCATTCCGCTCGCAGATGTTCAACACTACCTGTTATTAGCAGTTTGTAGTTCTCAAATTGATTCATTTTAAACGCATCAGTGTTTTTGGATTAATGAGTCTAAGTTAAATTGAGTTAATCCCCAACTCTGGCCAGGTCAATTGCTCCTGCCGAAGAGCACTCAAAACGACGATCATGAGAGAGAAGGCAAACAGTGAATTCTGGCTAATTGCCATATTGTAAAAACCTGAGCACAGTGACATGCCGAAACTTTATTTCAAAAGTACAAGATAGATATGAATTTGATACTACATAATCAAAATTGACAATGCTGGAAGGTTAATATTCCGTCAAATAAATGTTTTAATCTCTGAACATTTTGGTGTAATAATGACAAATTTGGTAAAAAAATAAATAATTCCATTAAGTCACACATTTTTTCATTTCAATTAGTCTTTACCGTTCAGAGTTTTACTTCCGTATATTATTTTATGATGTGAATGAGAAAATTTAGAAAATCAAACATGGTGACCCCATCTCTTTTCTTTAAAGGGACAAAGTCGGCCATTTTTCATTAATTTTATTCGATACGAGATACTACCTATATTTTTTGACATCTTGAAAGATAGTGAATGAATGGGTGACTATGCATATATTCGACCCCGGTTTTAGACACGATACATGAAACCGTCGCGAAAATGAATTAAGCTTAATGGTCATTTGACCCAAACTCTTCATCAACTACCATGTACATCAGAGTCTTAGCTATCTCTGTCACTGCTCAAGTATGCAGTGACGGTGATACTGCAGTAGCAGGGCAGTGTCTAACGATGGTACTGCCCATTGGCATCAGCTGTATTAACTCTGATAATTTTGACATTTTTTTGTTCAGTTTATACAACAGTGTTCTTGCTCTACTCCCTGCAGCATGTTGAACTGCCCAGTATTCAGCTTGCCAACACAGCCTATGTATGTGTACCATGTATTTGTACCACTGAAGACTGGCTGTCAGGCTGGATTCTGATAAAATTATCACCTAAAACATATTTATATATATATATATAGGCTTTGTCGACAAACTGAATATTGTGTGTTCAGAATGCTGTAGGGAGACAGCAAGAAACTATAGTTGATATATTGCACATAAATATTGCAAAAATCATGAACAGTTGCAGCTTCTGCCCTGTTACTAGGCTCAAGCTTTGTTTTTACGACAAATCATGCATGTTTAGATTTTTCAAGACAAAAGTCATGAAATTTGACAAAATGGTTCTACATTTTGTGAAATTATTACTCACATTACAACAATTGCATGACATAACTAGATATGAACTGAAAATGCTCACGTGTTTCATTACATATTGCAGTTATGATAAATTTGAACCTTTGCCTCATGTTAGTAACTTCATTGAAAGAGTAACGATCAACACAATGAGCAATATTCACCACAGGTTAATTCTAAAGGTCATAATGTATTCATTAAATATGCAAATAAGGAATTGGCTGAAGTAAAACTTCTTAACGTCTTCCAATAATGTTATAGCACAGTATCTTCAATATACGTAGTAAGTTTCATGAACTTCGGTCAGCTCAATTGAGATATATATCTGTAATTAGGAAAGTTCATTAAATATGCAAATAAGAAATTCGCTGAAGTAAAAATGCTTAATGACTTTCAATAATGTTAAATCATAGTATCTTCAATATGCATACGAAGTTTCGTCAATTTTGATCGAGTCAATTCAGATATATATCCCTAATTAGAAAAGTTCATCGAACGTGCAAATTAGCAATTATCTTTCATATCACCCCTTAATATCTTTCATGGCTGATATATCTTGGTGTCATCAACATTTGTAGCAAATCTCATTAAATTGTGTGCAGTCGTTCTCAATATATATCCATTTTTTCCAATATCATTAATTATGCCAATGAGAAACAAGTAAGCAAGCCACTCTTACCAATATCTAATCAGTTCTTGCCATTTGCAAACTGAATCTATGTACTAGATTTGATTCCGATCTGATCAGCCGTTTTGAGATATCGAGCACACAGGCAGACACACAGCCACACAGACACACAAATATAGCTGCGACATAAGATAACGTGTGTGTACACATGAGCTAAAAATAGCATTTATGTACTATTGAATTACCTATAAAAACTTGGAATTGGAAAATTGAAAACGTAAAAGGGAACTGAAATATCTTCTCAGACCCCTCTAGAGGTAGTGCAAACTTTTCAAGACCCCCTTTACAAAACTTTTTCGAATCCCCTCTGAATTCCTGCAGCCCCTGACCGTTTTTTGTGGACGCAGCCTAAGGCTGTTACTCCTCAGTTTTCTCATTAGTTATAATCTTAGTACGCTATCACCAGCTGATTCAAATTTTCAAATCTAAATTTTATCCATTCAACTGTAGTTGGAACATGCTAAGTCAGAAACGTTACCCGGGTGTTGGAAGATGAATGCAGCGTCATTTCTCTGGCCCATATTAGGCTTGACTCCTGTTTTCTCATTGTTTTTAATCTATCACAACTAGTATAGGGTTTCAAATCTGAATTTTATCAAACCATCTGCAATTGGAGCATGGTGAGGCTAAAAATATGACATGGGTACTCGGAGACCATTCACCATTACTCTTGCCACACAGGGGATTGAGATTCTACAATTTTCTCATTAGTGTTGTCGGTCCTATGCTTTCCATAGCCAGTGTGAATAGTCGTGTGAATTTTACGAAGCTTTCAGTAATTACTGGGAGGGGACAGGCCGGGGGAAATGGCGGAGGGTCATTTTTTAAAAAACTATCCGAGGGTAGGGTCACTTTTTATCAACCTTTCTTGGAGGGAGTCTCACTTTTAACAGAAGACGATTTTCGGCCAAACCCTTGATTGTTCGAGTCACATTTCCTGAATAGGAAATCACCGACGAAATGCATTGAATCTTTTAAATACGTAAAAACCAACATGTAAAAAATCGACACGCTTTATAGGCAGCTGTATATGCAGCTGTATCCTACATTGAAAACCTTGAACAGTTAAAACTGATGAAAGACAAGAGACAAAAACATATTTAACAGGCGGCAAAGTGTATATCAATTATCAAATGTCTATAAATGCACAGATGTTTGTTTTATATCTTATATTGAAAAAGTAATTGTTCATATTTCTCTCTCATACTACCATGTAATGTGAATCAACATTTCGGTGACATTCAAAAATCCAATTTCTTGCACACACATCAATTTGTAACCACTCTTGTCTATTCAAGAACATCAGCATCAATAATAAAGAGTACATAAATACACAGATTTACCTAGTTTTGTATTGGATGAAAATTATTCACAGTTTCCTTATAGACTACAATGTATAGTGAATCAACATTTCGGTGAAATTCAAAATTCCCTCATTCATGGTTTGCTCATAGACTACCATGTATAGTGGAGCAACATTACTGTGAAATTCCAAAATCCAATTTCTTGCACACATGTCCACTTGTAACCACCCTGGTCAAATCAAGTAGATTAATATCAATAATCAAGAATACATTATCCATAATATAGACTTACTTAGTTTAGTCTTTGAAAAAATTATTCATAGCTTCCTCATAGACTACTATGTATAGTGCATCAACATTTTCAACGAAATCCAAAAATCCAATTTCTTGTACTCACATGCATGTTTTACTTCCCACTTCAAGCAAAGTACATTTACATATGTTATTATACGTGTAAATATGTACAGATATAGCTTAATTATTGTGTGAGGGTAAATTGTCAATAGTTTGTCTGACAAACTCATGTATTATGATTGGATATTTTCTGATGACTCACTATAACAGCCACATCTTGCTGCCTTATAGGTGCGCAAAATATGGTGACCCTCGCGCAAATGCATGGCCCTTTAAAATGCTTGTGTGATAAATTGCAACCCTTCCTCCAAAAACGCCAGATGTCCCCCTGTAAATTCTGTCCGTAACTTACATAACAATTAAACATATTGTTACGGGGAGGGGCCAATTTGTTCAAACTGATGCTTCAAACGAAGAACGAAAATTATCAGATGAACAGTTTCAAAATAAAAAGACTACTAACAAAATTAAGAAAATGGTTCAAAAACGAATTCAACAAAAATTTAGGCAATTACTATTGGCCATCTAACTTAATTTGAAAGGTTACAGAAACGTAGTGTCAGAGCTTATGATGCGCTGAATGTAAAGATAAACTTGACCACACGAGTAAAAATTAACTAATCATATGAAAACACTTTCTTGTTGTCAATACTGTAAAGACTGTATTTCAAAAATTATCAGACAATAATGTTTGGTGAAAGAGTTTGAAGTAAATCTTTTTTTAATCCTTGGAAAATTTACAAAGTTTATTTTATGCAAATTTAAACAAAGATGAATAAGGACATCCTTTAGAGTCTACTAACCAAATACTAAAGCTAACTAGCTGTGACGCCAGCGATATCAAAAAAGATGTTGTACAAAATGAAAGAAATGCAAGACATGCTCAAAAATGTAGGTAAGCAAATTTCATCACGATTTCAACAATCTTGAATGATGGTATCCCTACGAACCTTCGAATATAACTTTAAAGGAAAAATTTAGGAAACAGCTTAAATTACATTCGGAATTGTTATGCAATTTTGAAGCAATCTGACTGATGGGATTCCTTGATATTTAGTTTGTTTTGACCAAAAGGAGAAAAAAGCCTTAAAATTTGCGCATGAAAATCTCCTCTCATTTAGAACAAATCACAGTCAAGAACTTTCTGAGAACTTGTAAGCCCGATCTGAAAGTTTTCTGACAGCGAGTTTTAGAGCAAATTTCAAAGTTTACTTGTATGACGACAGATTACGGACGATATAAGTCAATAAATCTATCTGTTATGATTTGTTGGAAAAAACGATTGATAAACTGTTCTCCTGCCCGTAAGATTATTGTTTGCTGTTGTTGGAGGTGCCGTTACTCCCAATGTAATTAGGTCAAATGGCAACCAGTCGCTTTAATGGTTAGGCAAAGGTGCATCTCCACAATATTTATATCAGCTCACATGGTAAAAGCAGGAGACAATGATTGTAACTATTTGTCAAATGCTAAAACAAACGTTGATAAATTACCACTCCATAGAATTCGGCGATTGATCGTCATCATTAAGTGCGGCGTATTTTAAACTATCACAGTTTTTTAAATTATTTTCATTACACTTTGAACATAAGGTCGAGTAAAGTTCTTCCTCCCATTTTGTAATATATCAGCATCACTGGCTTTATTTTTTGATAATTTTTGTTCGAAATTATCTGTTATAAAATCTGTAAATCCGGAGTTTGCTGTTACATGTACTGGTATGCAAATTGCTATTATCTTAATAGCAGCCATACATAAAGGCTCAGTACGAGAAGGCATCAGAAAGGTACAACATTTTCTCATATCTTCCGCAATCTGAGTATCATTACCACATAGGCCTCGAAGTAACTTCAGAAAAGACTCCGGAGATTTAATTGTATAAGTTATATAAGCTGTCATCCTGAACTTTCTCATCTATTCCTTTTACTTTTCATGTGTTGACACGCTCAAATGCTTTGTAACAAGTCTCAGCTGTAAGACTTAAGGCTTTGGTTGCGACGTCACAACCATTTTGGTGATGACCGGTGGATATACGACCAATTATCAAAATATAATATTCACTATCTTCAGAAAAGAGATTATACTCCTGACCAAACATGGCCAGCTAACAAGGCCACAAGAGCATGGTTTTGCTTCAAGCTTTTAGCAGTGATTCAAGCATCTAACTAAAGCTAATGAGACCTAGATCTCAAGATAAACAATCGTGTAACAGGTAGCATAAACCTTGAACAAGATGTTTTTAGTTGTATTTAGCACAAATCTAATCGGGGTATATCCACAAACGGAAACGCTTATAAGCACTCGAAGAGCGAAGAAGTCTATCTTGGCACTTAATGTAGGCTGATAGCATCCCAAGAATAATTTACCTGCACTCATTTGATTTTGTCTCCCACGCAAGTTTTGATCAAAATCGCGCAACACACAATACAAGTTTCTTTAAATTTATGTTATATTAATATAACCATTCATAATATGGCATAAAAGCTTTGTTTCATATTTTAAATGGCCGTTCTACTCACAGTATTCACACAAAATATGGGCTAATGTGCAGCGTTGCATAAGCTCTTATCCAATTGGGTGGTGGAATCTTACCAATATAATAAAACAATACAAATAGACTACTAAGTTGTGAATAGTGACAATGGACGAATCAGAGAAACACCTTATTCAACGCTGCACATCAGCAGCAAAATATAGTGTTAATGTATCGTCAGTATTTTTATCTTCATGAGGTATTTCACCGATGAAACCAACTCTGTAAGCTGATTATCTATGCAACCGTTTTCATCCCGTAGTATACTCATTTTCACCCCAAAAACTGTGTCACGTTAATCTATTTTCACAGTACTTAACAGTTAGTGTTGGCCAATAGGCAGTGTAGGAACTGAATGATGCCTATGGTTTCAGGTTCCCCTTATTTTAACGGTTCAAGCATCAATTTTGAAAAATATATTAATTTACTTATTATTCATGATTTAAAAATATTTTTGTTTTGATTTAAATCTCGCCTTTACTCGCAGGCAGCCTAAATTGAATATACGCGGGGCCCCGTGTTATTGAATTGGTTTACAATACAATTTCTCAAGGCATGTCTCTGATGTTAGTTATTTAGGGAAGGGAATAGAAGGAATTGTACGGGGTTGGTTGGAAGGTGGATAGCCTTTGAAATTTTGGGCGACACTATCTATAACATCCGATCATATCTGATATTTTGCAGTACGACATTGTTGAGAGACGGAATTCACGTTATTAAAATATCGTCTTGTTGTTGAATCTTTCAAGATAGAAGTTGATGGAGGAATGACCTTAGTAAGCTAAAATTGTGCCCTTTTAGTACGACAAATACTACGATAACTCGTTGTCCTTTGCTACACTTTCCTCGTTTTTGTGCCTCCATTTTACTGTGATATAAAATATTGACATGCACTCTATCAAGTAACATGGTATTAATTTTCATTCATACGGGTACCACTTCCTGCTAAAGAATATTCAAAACTGGCTAACAGACCGAGGTATCGTACTCACTGCATGCTCATCAGAAGAAATATAATATTCACCAAACTCGATGATACATAAAAGGACTGTTGTTGAGATCGTTAACGTCATTATGAATGTTGCTGAGGTCATCTTATGGCAAGCGTACTCTGAAGCACAGTAATTTTTGTATGTCAAAACAATTCAAGTATATTGACATTCTGACTGACGCTCAGATTTATGGATAGACGGTCAGCCCGATGCTTGTTAAAAGCAATATATTCACGACCCATGCTTTATAATCATGATGGCCGTACCACAGAATATCAACCAGGGTATGCTACAGGTGTTAGTCTATTTCCAGACACATTATAGTTCACGGCGAGTTATAACATGAACATAGCGTGAAATGACAGCGAAATGTCGCCATGATGTCGTGTCGCCCTTTGGCCTTTCGTCTTGCTCTGGTAAAGCTGCCAAAGTGTTTCCAAGCTACGCTGTGTACATGTGACTCTGAAGAACGGCCTCGAATGCTCTGTATACGATTTTAAAAACATTTGACGACTGAACCGCTACCTTACATTGTTAGCAATTATGTACAATTATTTTCTGATTCCGAGAATGAGGTGTTTCTAATGAACTAGCTTTTATCTATAATGACTTCGGGACACATATATCCTTTGTAATGTCATATGTTAGGGGAATGATAAGAGCAAGACAAAAACGAAAAATATTAGCTCAGATATCTCGGGAGTATAGTAAAATATTGCGGTCTCTTTAAATAAAAATCACACGGCTGCTTCTCTGCATTGAGGATTCAAATCCTTCATCCACATTTTATTTGAATCTTAAATGCAGGCAATATCAAATGGTATATTTATTTATATAACTTTCAAACCTGTATCATCATGACCGAGCAACACAGTGTGCATGGAGCAGACGACACACAGACACAGTACAAACACACATATAGTAATCGGAAACGCACGAAGCTTTTTACTGAGCTATCAGACAGACTCGGGGAAGTTTTGAATAGCTGGTAGTAGCCATGCTCAAGGGTCCTCCACAAATGACGTTTAAAGTGAGAAGAAAAATGAAAGTAAATTGTTTTGTTCCGATTTTAAAATTTTCAAAACTAGGATTGGAAGGCCGGGAGGTATTCTTGTTTTGCAAGTTTGTATTTATTTTATTCTGAAAAATAGCAGTTGCTCAAAACAATATAGTGTTGAATATACTCCAACACTTTTTTTAGAACTTAAACGTAGCAACGCAAGCTTGGGTATAAAATAATTTTAATAAATCGAAAATAAACTGACTCAGAAAACTCAGAACCGTTTATAATTGAGCATAGTCCATGTTTTATTAAACATGAAATCATGACTCAATTACATTCATTTGATCACATAAACGTAAATAAGCATACAAGTACAAAATATGTTTTCAGAAACTGTGTCTTTCGTCAGAACATAAACTCTACTCGCGCATATCTATCCACATCTAACCTTCTTCCAGAGGACTGGTTTTTAAAACTTCTGCAAAATATATCAGATCGTCCAAGAAGAGGAAACGCATTCGTGGTTTTCTTGGTAGTTTCTCTCATAACTTTTTAAGCTTTTGCCATCCTTATAGTCCTGGCAATCGCTCACAACTAAAGCCAACGAATGAAGTTCTCAATCGAAACACAAGTATTTATGACACATTTGAACGAGTCCTCAATATGTCCTTTGTACCTGCAACTTCATCCAACAGCTGCTTTCATTGTCAACAAGCGAACTCATTCCTTGAACAACAAGTCATCGTTGATGACACAGGCCCCACTTGTTAATGAGCGCTTTAATTACAAGTCCTCAGAAAGGATAGAATCCTCTTCATTAATTTAATCTGTGATAAAAATACCGCGATACAGATGGGCTCAATAGCCAAGAATGAGTTCCATGGCGGTGAAAACATAAAACCAATGTAGGTCGCCATCCTAATTACAGAAGGTCATTATGTATATAAGTCAATTAGTAATTAATAGACAGAATGTTGCCAAAACGTTTTGCAATCCTATCCTAAGGCCGCGTTCAAAAAAAATGGTGAGGGGGGGGGGGACTGGAGGAATCGCGATTGAAATCTTATTTTTTTTCAGATCCCCCCTCAATACCCTCAAAAATTTTCAAGTCCCCCCTCAATACCCTCAAAAATTTTCAAGTCACCCCAAATTACCATATAGCCGCACATTTATTAGGAATGCACACAGAGTAAAAAAAAAAACATGTAATGTGTCGTTCTGCACGCAAATGTTCAACACTACCTCTTATCAGCAGGTTGTGGAGCCATATACCTAGGGCAAGTTCTAAAATTGATTCATTTTTAAATGCATCAGTGAACTGTTTGGATTTCTCAGTCTAAGCCGACTTGAGTTTATCTAACTCTGGACAGTTCAATGGCACCAGCTGAAAAGCACACAAAATGACAATCATGAGAGAGTATGAAAATTGTGTATTCCTAGCTACGTTTAACCAAATTGTGAAAAAATGAGCACAGTGACCTACCGAAATTTTTTTTTCAAAAGTACAAGACATGTACAACTTAGATGCCACTTATAAAATGTTTTACAAAATTGACAATACTGGAAGGTTAAAATATTCCATGAAATAAACGTTTTAATCTCAGAAATTTTGGGTGTAATAATGGCAAATTTGATAACAAATAAAAGATTCCATTTAGTCACACATTTTTCCATTTAAATTAGAGTCTTTACTGTTCAGAGTTTAACTTTGTGTTATTGGTACAATGAGATGTGAAAATTTCATTTACTGCATGAACTTGAAATGAATGGTTTTATGTATTGATTTTAAGTGATTTTAGTAAAACTGACTTTTCATCGTACATTTGTATAAGATCAAGTATGGTGACCCCATCTTTTTTCTCTAATATTTGATTGTTTTCATATGCCAGAATTCAAAAATCCATGGAAACTGTTAGTCCCCTAGTCTTCTATGTGTTGCTTTCTGGCTGGATCTTGTGTACAAGTAGATGTATGTTTCACTGTCAATTGACTGTCCTATGACCGAAACTCTTCTTAAACTACATCAGAGTCAGAGCTACATGTATCACTGTCATTGCCAGTATGTAGTAGCAGGGCAGTAGTTGTATTAACTTTTTATTTTGACAATATTTTTGTTCAGTTTATACAATTGTGTTCTTGTTCTACTCCCTACAGAATGTTGAGCTATCCAGTATTCATCTTCCCAACACAACCTACATGTACCATGCATTTGCATCATTCAATTATCACCAATATTTAGACAAACGGGCTTTGTTGACAAACTGAATATTGTGTTTTTCAGCAGCATGCTGTAGAAAGACACCAAGAAACTGTTTGATACATTGCATAGAAATATTGAACAAATTATCAACAGTTGTAGCTCCTGCCCCATTACAAGGCCAACTTGTTCTACGAAAATTTAATGGCATTCATACATTTTTAGACTTTTTCGAGATTAAAGACATAAAATATGACAAATAGGTTCTAGATTTTGTTTAATTATTACTAACATTAGAACCATTGGACGACATCAAAATGTTGGGAGTAAAAATATTTTCAGGTCCCCCCTATAGGCAAAGCAAAACTTTCAAGTCCCC
>LD354098.1:19328-29691 GCA_001465055.1 Ptychodera flava | reverse complement strand
CTTTTTTGAACGCGGCCTAACACTGACAGATTATCACCGGTACCATATTTCATAAAGTTTGATGCAGTGCTTCTGGACAGTCACCAAAAAAACCCAAAAATTTATTATGTAAATACAAACTAGCAATTAATTTAAATGATACCGCTAAGTATCATTGAATTGAATTTACAACACCATGAGATCAACATCTGCACCAAGTTTCATCAAATTTGATGCAGTATTTGTGGATATATCACTCTAATTACGAACGTTCATTATATATGCAATTACCAATTAATTAAAATTACACTGATAAATGTCTTTTTCGCTATTAAAGCAATGTGAGCTTAACATCTGTACCAATTTTCATGACATTTGATACAGTATTTCTTGACATATCAGCCTAATTACGAAAATTCAGTAATCGACATGATACTGCTACATGCTGTGAAACAAATTGATATGCATATGTATGACACATGTCAATGTCCTTGTACCAATTTTGAATGATACTGGTTGAAATATGTCTGAGTTTTGGCTCTGTAGGCCTACATCAAAAAAATCGTATCAAAATTGCCGCCACACAGCCATATTTATTCTTACTATCTAAAAAATCAACATGCATATGTATGACATAAGTCAATGTCCATGTACCAACTTTAAATAAAATCGGTTGAGATTTGCCAGAGTTATGGCTCTCGACATGAAAAAAAAAACCATAACAACATGGTCGCCTGGCAAGTGGCCATATCGGATCATATCGTGAAACAAATCAACGTACATATGTATAATATCAGCCGATGTCCTTGTACCAACTTTGAATAAAATCGCTTGATACATGTGTGAATTATTGTTCAAGACATGAGAAAATTGTAACAAAATGGCCGCCATGCGACCATATTAGATCCTATCGTGAAACAAATTGATGTGCATATGTATGACATAGGACAATGTCCTTGTACCAACTTTTAATAAAATCGATTGAGATATATGTGCCTGAGTTATGGCTCCATATATGAAAAATTCATAACAAAATGGCCGCACGGTGGCCATATTGGATCGTATCACAAAAAAAAATCAATGTGCATATGTATGACATAGGTCAATGTCCTTGTACCTACTTTGAATAAAGTCAGTTGAGACATGCCTGAGTTATGGCTGAGGACATGAAAAAATTGTCACAAAATGGCCGCCATGCGGCCATATTGGATCATATCGTGAAACAAATTTACGCGCATATGTAAGACACAAGTTAATGTCCTTGTACCAACTTTGAATAAAATCGGTTGGGATATGCCTGAGTCATGGCTCCGTACATGAAAAATGGAAACAAAATGGCTGCATGGCGGCCATATTGGATCATATTGTGAAACAAGTTGACGTGAATATGTATGACATATGAAGTAATCCTTGTACCAAGTTTGAATGAAATCATTTAAGGTATCTCTGAGATATCTGCGTGAACGGACGGACGCATGGACGCACGGAAGGACGGACACACGGACATGTAAAAACCTATTAGTCCCCCCGGACGGTGTCCGTGGGGACTAACAAAAGATATACAAAGATAGCTATCTAGCATGTGCCAACATGAAGTAGACGTGCAATATGTAATAAAAGACATGTCAAGTTCGGTGGCATGCTTCTCATCTATAGCGGTGTAGTTCGCATTTTTTAAATTCAGTAATGCTGTCTGACATGATAACATATCGCTCAGGATTTTGCTTTGTTAGCCAGCTTGCATTCTTTTACCTCCGGTCCTGTGCTTGCTCTATATTCATCCATCCCAACGGTCACGGTGAAATGATATTTACATTGCCTGTTAACACTTCGCAAGCTCTGGGTACCACTGATATCAGGTGGCTGTGGCGCTGCTTAGGGAGCCATCATAATTTATGGCCGGGGGAGTCGGAGGAATCTGAGGGGGTCGCTCAAAATTTTGAAAGCTATAAGGGGGTGCTCAAAATATGGAGAGAAAGAAGGGGGAGTTCACTCGATTTTTGGTGCAAAATGAATTGAAGCACCTTTAAGATTGCACAAAACATCAATTTCTCAAAATTTCCGACGCGAGAAGGGGGAGACACCCCTATCGTGCTCTCGACCAAGGTTCTTCTAACAGTTTTACTCAGAAAAATTATTTTAAAAAAAACTCTCAGATTGCACAATTGCACGCATTAATTTCTCAAATTTTTCTATGCAAGAGGCGGGACACCCCCTCTCGAACACACCCACTTGGGGTGTTCTAACAGTTTTATTTAGTAAACAAGTGAAACATCTCTCTGGTTGCACCACACTTTCCAATTGCACACATCAATTTCTCAAATTTTTCAAATTTTTCCATGCAAGAGAGGGGACATCCCCTCTGACACTTTCTCTTAGCCCCTGTTTGACACTTTCTCATAGCCTCTTAGCCTCTTAGCCCTGTCAGATATCCTTGTCAAAACCCTGTAATGATCCATCCGAATTAAACAATACAATATGGTTGGATACTGGTTATAATATGAGTTTTTATGAGACTTTAAATTACATTTGTTGGTGTCACCTTTTTCAGGTGTCATGAAATAACGGATGATAATCTAGCATGGTAACTATGATTTGAAAGGACTTTACTATAGCTATAGTTTTGTAAATTTACAAATACACGTATTTAATTTTTCTAGGTGGGGTGTCAATAAAACATCTGTGTTAGAGAGGGGGGTTACTCAAATTTACCATGGTTGGCGGGGGGGGGGATTCTAAATTTCAGAGTTTCCTATGATAGTCGTCCGACCACCCCAGGCCGTAATTAATGACGGCTCCCTTTATTGAACATTAATACAATAATTGTAGCCAGTGGCCGTGTGCCGGCTTTTTCTGCCGTGTAGATATACTATGTGGTGCAGGCGATACACAACCAACATGGTCCATGTCCTACAATTATTTCAGCTATTTGAACATATTATGGTCTGCTCACAAACTTAGAGAATGATGTGTTCTTCTCGAAATGTCTAATGTCAAAACTGGATTGAAACAGCCAATTTATCCGACTCAATGATGTCGAACAATGTCGAACATAAAGTAAAAGCAGTTATATTTTACAAATTTTACAATAAGACACCGATCGTGTACAACACGAATGAGTTATATAATTTTGGCGTAATTATGATGTCAATATGCGATCCCCGGTACCATACAATAACTGCAAATGAGTCAAACATCTGACTAAAAGATGGGAGACATATCAATACAGGACCGGCTCTTTATTTACGATCAACTGACATAGCACTATGATTGTAGCACAGTACTGTTGCACAGTACAGCACCCAAACTCTAAGAGTATACAACTCGTCTTGATAGAAGATATGTTTAGGTTGCCATGCAAAAAATAGCTTGGAAATAGACATGGTTTGAGAAACAAAGTAATGTTTGGATGGGTGCGTTCTAATCGTGTTCATTTCTATAAACGCCAGTTTATTATTCGCCAAGCAGTAGTATTGGTAGTGTCCTGATCAGTTACACCTTACAAACACATTAATAATCATACAGCAGGTTCGACTCTGATGTCGATCACACCGTCTCATTTCAACAAAATCTCCATCATGTACATGAACTGCAACTGTTTTGTCTATGAATGAGTTGTTTCTTCCAAACAGAACGGCCAATGATAGGATATGACTTTTGGGCGGCAAAACGTCAGAGGTCGATGATCACTCAAAACAATGTATCCCGCGCAGACAGTGTGTCTGGGGAAATTTAAAACTGATGTTCATATGTCCAGATAAACTTTCCCCTACATGCACAAAGTGTCTGCAGCTGACTGAAATGTAAAACGATATCGCTGAAAAGTAAATAAAGTCGCTCGCTCATTTCCGAGTGAATTCACTATATGGCCAGCAATAAAGCTGGGTAATTAGCTAATTGGGTGACACGTTTCCAGTCACCTCCGCAGTAAATTGTGGTTGTTTTCTATTTATCATAGCACTATAGCTGTTGCAGTAAATAAGAGGAAACAGAGACAACTTCTCTTTCTGAATCACCTAATCTCAGAAGAACCTCTATCACAAAGAATTATTACTCATATAGTGTTCGATAAAACTTCTGTCGACATGTCCTATTTGCCTTCTCAAAATCCATTCAGCGTTCATATTCGGTATTTAGTCTTTCAATGCGCCGTTTATCTCCATTTGGGACTCTTATCATGTTCCACTACATTTTAATTACATGCATACCTGAGTCTAGGGGGTAAGCCTAATTCACGTGCCGCGTGCCAGAAGTAGATGCATTTTCACTCCAATTTAATTCATTGATTCATTGTCATGAATAAATCAACATTCGGGCTTCAACGCCGCCTTCTAAATGCGTGAACTGGGGACCAGCGAATGAGCAGCGAATTCAGTGCATAAGCAGAAGGGACTCGAGAGAAATTATAGGGAGGGAGGGCCAGTATTTTTCAAAATCACACTGCGCGTAAATTTGTAACATTAAAAATTGATCAATCAAAATTCTGTACAATCATACGCGACTACTAGTGTAACAATGAATACCAAAAGGCATATTCACGACTCAGAGTACAAGCTGCAAAAACGGCCATGTATGAAACGTTGATAAGATTTGTCCGCATTTCAAGCTGCGTGTCTGAATGGCTTCACAGATTTGCTAAATACCTTCCAAAGTTTGCTCACAAAACTATATATACTTATTCATAGACCTATTCGCCTATCTCAGAATGTTCAACAGCTGAAAACTTCGTGACTTATTGGTGGGATTGGGACATACTTTCACCGTGTGAACCGTATGAACATCGAATGCTCTGCAGGCAGATAAACGCTGATCGAATGTGGTTAAAGAGTCTTTAATGCTTCATTCGCTCTGAAGATAGAAGAGTTCCTTTCTGTTGACACCATATATCATTTATAGGCTGGATATTACTAGTGCATCTCCTTGAAAAAATTGTAAGCTTGATATTTTTGTAGCAGCGATATGCTTGTCCCTGCCTGAACCGAAGGAAACACTGCTTACTGTGTCACCGCCGCTGGTGTGTGACGACAGGTCAATGCACAACATGTAAAAAACAAACATTGACAAGACTGCGAGACGAGATATCTCTACATTAATGACCCTGGTGTCGTATCCATAGTGATTAACTGACATTCGGACATTAATCACAGTATTCAAACATACTAAATGCGCAAAGTCTCGGTTCCTCGTGTTCTGACATGACCTGTATAACTAGTATTGGTGATAAATGCAATCACCGCCTGTTAACTGCATAGTTACGATAAATAAAATTACTGTTTTCATGCCCTTAGTCTTATTGATTAAGGTAAAAGTTCATAGCCTGCAAATTGCAAATTAGGTCAAGACTTTTCAAACAATGGTTCCTTAATATAGACTTGTGGTCACCATTGGTATTCAGTTCCAGTTTACACTTTGACGAAATTTACCACTTGGAAATTTTGGTATACATGTACAAATACACTGAACACACCAAGTGTCAGGTGGACCCATCTTCTAAAAAAATCGACAGCAACTTTTGTAATGGTGGTTTTTAAACACCCAAAAAGCACAGTAAGAACAAAAACAAACGACAGCTTGCCTCTTTTCTCAAAAGGATTAAAAGTCAAGATAACAATGATTTGGCTCCCATTGCCCTTGTAAGAAGTATTTGGTTCCTGAATGTGCATCAAGAGCGCCACCAACGTTTACAGTCCACAACCATTTGCAACCTTTGGTTTTAACACTTATAGAGTTGTACGGTAATTTTTCCCACAAAAATTTTAGTGCAACATTATACCAATTTTTTATGAATTTATGTGTAATTCTTTTGATAAGTTAGGATCAAACGGATATCACATTCAATTGGCTGTAGTTTAACATCAAAATCTTGGCAAAAATCTGAAATATTTGACTTGCTTGAACTTTAGCGCTCAAAGGGTTAACAGTGAGCAGATTGCAGAAGAGTATATGAACAATCAAAGTAAAATCTGCAGAGACAACTTGATCTTTCTCACAAAACTTCTTTACTCTTCCATGTATCTTGTGTCTTCTGTATCTATCTTCTATGTCTTCGTAGTCCCACTCTTTCAGTATGGTAATTCATAAAATTTATGTTTTAAATTTCACACTTTCCTTACTTTCGGCTTAATCCACTTGATGTGCATGGAAAAACCTCGACAACTATTGTAGCAAATTTAGGCTCAAGAGTTTCCTTTAGGACATGGGGGAAGGGTGGCGAAGACATGACATCCATAACTTAAGCAATATAATCAAGTAACTCTTTAATACTGCGACCTTTCATGACGTGTAAAAGATAATTAACATCAATATTTCTTTGTGGTTGCCACATTTCTTTTTCTAAATTCTGTTTTGCACTGATTGTGTCGCAAAGAAGCACTACATGTCTCCTTGTTACATTTTAACAAAGACTTGAACAGATGGTATAGTCCCTGGAATAATAAATATCGGTATGTGTGTTTGATGATATAAGGCACCTGTATAGCGGTTAATTCATGAGCGAGATCAGGAGGGGGTGACTAGAGTCACATAAATTTAACTTGAGTCTTAAACATGAAACAGTGAGTGTAACTTGTAGTCGGTTTGTACGCCAAACAGAATAAACAGCAGCTGCCTAATGCTTTAATAAACATGACCGGGGAACACAAGAACCATTTATCTGCTCCATGCTCTTAAGCTCTTTCCGAGTGATTTGCGGTCTGTCTGTCTGTTTTCCTGTCTGTCTGTCTGTCTGTCTGTCTGTCTGTCTGTCTGTCTGTCTATTACTGTACGTGTAATACTTTATTCACCATATGGCATTCGTTCCAAGAGCTGTGGTAATAAATTTGAACGAATATGTTTGTTATCTCTGTCCAAATCACATAAGCATAAAAGTACCTCCATAACAAATAACTCCTACACACATTGGACAATTATTTTTCCAAACTTTACGAATTATCTTTGTCGTATGTTTAGATATCTCGACATCTATTCCATGTGTAGACCTGTGATTGTGGAGCAGAGAACTTCATATCTCTATTGCATTTCACTTCTGACAACTTATCATTTTCAAGTATATCCTTACATTTATCTAAAATTAGTCCAGGCAAGTAAAAATGCGTTGAGGCTCCTTCATGGGGTATATATCTAAGTGAAAGACAGAAAAGTTCGATTAACCTTTCCGCCACTACTTTCCGTCCGTACATCTCTATCTAAATTTGGTACTTGTTGAGAAAAGTCACCAAATTTCGTAACTTTCTGTCAGAACATGATCTTCAACTACGTGATTTTTAAATTTATTTTTGGACGGCTCGGTTCATCTTTGAAAATGGTTTACAGATTTACGAAATAACTCCCCGTTAGCTCAAAAAAATCTACGACGAAATTGACCTGCTTTGCCAAATTCAGAATCCGAAACAGAGGAAGCCTCAATATCTGGGTTGGATGTGGGACACACTTACACTCACTTGAGTGTATAAACATCTACAGTATTCCGCAGGTAGATAAATTGTGACCATATGAGATTGCAGCGTCAATCAAGTTCAAAGAGCTATGGTAATAAAGTGTATATTTCATATCTCTTTGTATTAAGCCTTTTTAGCCGAGGATAGAAGATTGACACATTATATTTATTTCCTAGCTGGACATCGCTAGTGTCTTTCTATGAAACAATTGCAAGCATCAGCTTTAAACAGCGATATATCCTTCACCTCTGGATATTATCTAGTTGTGTCACTGCTCGTGCTGGTGTGACGACAGGTCAGTATACACTGTGTCCAAACATCGATAAGACTGTGAGCCGAGATATCTCTACATGAATGACCCTGGTGTCGTATCCATAGTGATTAACTGACATTCGGACATTAATCACAGTATGCAAACAGACGACATATCAAAAGTCTTGGTTCCTCGTGTTCTGACATGAATTGCACATTCAACTAAGGTGATAAAAAATGTATCGCCTGTTTTACTGCATAACGATAATATTACTAAGTTTCAATGATTAAGGTCAAAGTTCACACACAAATTAAGTCACTACTTTTGAAATAATCGTTCCATGATATAGAACGAGATAAAAAACCTCCGAAGTTACACACGATGTAAGTTTGAGGTCATCATTGATTATTAGGTCAATTTTAACTCGAATGAAATTCCGAAGTTTGTAATTTTGATGGACATTTAGGTCAAATACACTGAACACTCCAAGCGCCCGTGCACCCACCTTCTTCGTAAAGTTATACAGAAACCTGGTATTGTAGTGGCAGTTTTTTAACTAGCCATCAAGCGCAAATAGACCTAAAACGAACGGCAACTAGCCTCTTAATTCACAAAGGCTTCAAAACAAAACAACAATGATTTGGCATCTATTACCCATGTAAGGAGCATTTGGTTCATGGATGTGCTCCAAAGGGCGCCGCCAACGTTTACAGTCGTTTCGAATCTATAGTCTTAACAGTGATTACAAAAAAGTTTAGGAAAGAAAAATCTGCAAAGATAACTTGATCTTTTTTTCAGTTATTACATTTCAATTCCAGTTCTTTTGCGCTGAAAACACGAACGGGGCTGGGTGCTTTATAAAATTACTGTTTACACACGCTTCTTAACTTCGGCGTCATCCACTGAATGCCCATGAAAAATCCCGACATCTATATATAAGCAGATGAATGCTCAAGATATTGTCGTAGGACATGAGGGAAGGGCGCCGAAAGTATGATTCCTATTCCTCGAGCCATATAATCAAGTAATGCTTAAACGGTGACAATTCAATTTATGATGGGTAAAAGATAATTTCCATCAGGATGTCACAGAGGTCACCATATTTCTTTTTCCACATGCTGTTTTACAGAGAATGTGTTGCAATTGGGCATTGCATGTCCCATTTGTTACATTTGAATAATAACGAGGTATTACCTTAAAGATAAACGTTAAAGATATTCGTCAAACATACATTTATACAAGTGATGTCTTTACGTTTCTTAATCCATTAAAAGTTAAACTTGCCCAGTACTCTCTAGCAGAATGGTGCAACAAAGGAAGGCATATTTCTGTATGAAAATATTGAAACAGATTTAATTCGCTGTTGTTTACCCTACCTGTATATCTGTTAAAGTCTGATTATCTGTGTCCGATAGACTTACACGCTCATGTTAAGACAGTTCTGTCTCATGCTAGTCCGTCCATTCACGCAGATATCTCAGAGATGCCTGGAGCGATTTCATTCAAACTTGGTACAAGGATGAAAGGATGTTTGTCATGAAATGTTCTAAAGTGTTCCTGTATTCCATTCACGATGAAACCAAATGTCAACTTATTTCCTTACAGATGTGGTAAACAAACAAACTTGAATCGTACAAACTTTGTAAAAGACCTTGGTGTATTTTAAACAAGTATGCTCAAATGCAAAATGCATTTTAATCACGTGGTTTTCAAAGGCTTTGAAAATATTTGGATTTATAAAGCGTATTTGTAAATATTTTAACAGTATCAGAGTCTTAAGAACATTGTATGTGTCATCTGTCAGAAACCAAGTTGAATATTTTTCACTAATCTGGTCCCCCATCAGTCATATTAATACGGAAACTGGAAAGAGTCCACATTAAATTTATCAAATATCTTTGCATCCGATCATCGCAGGCATTTTCAAAGGATATGTAGAGTAATTTATGTTATAAGTTTTGCCTTCCTTCTCTGGAGAATAGGCGAAAATTTTTAGACACAGTGTTTCTTTTTAAAATCCTACACTCTTATTATGCATTTAATAGCCTGTATACTTATCTACATAATAACAATTTAATCATAAGTTCTCAGTCTGGTTTCAGACGCCTTCATTCATGCCATACAGCACTTTTAAAGCTTACAGATCAATTGTTAAGAAATATTGACAATAGTTTGTATAATGGTTTCATTTACTTAGACTTGTGTAAGGCCTTTGACTTGGTCGATCATGATATTTTGTTAAGGAAACTTTCCATCTATGGTGTTAACGGCACATCGTTGAATTGGTTCAGTTCATATCTCTCTAATAGAAGTCAATTTATCAATTATATGGGTCAGGATTCAACGATTTTACCTATTGTATGTGGTGTTCCTCAAGGTTCTATTTTGGGACCTCTTCTTTTTCTAGTTTTTATTAATGATTTACCACTGACCCTTAATATGGGCAATCTAGATATGTTTGCCGATGATCAAACACTCTGTGTATCAGGCATTTCTATTGATGAGGTTAGTACGAAACTTCAACAGGATGTTTTACCAATTTCCACCTGGGTTTCAAATAATGCCATGTCAATTAACACTACCAAGACAAATGTATGATTATTGCTTCTCGTCCGAAAATCAATCACTTGTCTGATGAGAATGTCACTCTTGATATTCGAATCAATGACACTTGCATTTCTAATGTATCTACTCA
>LD354098.1:0-16490 GCA_001465055.1 Ptychodera flava | reverse complement strand
CCTCCCTGGTCTCAGCCAGAAATGGTTATACCTTACAGTTTTTTCCCACGGAATGAAAACAAATGTACTTGGGCTGAGGCCCAAGTACAATAATAATAATAATTATAGTGTATGAGATGTGCTTGCACAGATTCATTTTAACGTTCCTACATTTACATTGCGTCATACTTTTCTTTTTAGACCAGCGTCAGTACGTACGAATATTTTGAAACACTCTTTATTATCAAGATCTCAGACATCTTTATATCCACCTATAACATGCAATCTACATATAATTTTAATAACTATAATGATTTCCGACGAGCATTACGCAAGATACTTTATACTGAATAATTGTATGGCTGTTTCTTTGTCATTTGGTCATGGTTCTGCTGATTTTTTAATGTGAAATGTCCTATTCGTCTTTTGTTTCATTCAGTTATATACTTTGAATTATATTTTATTTCCATCTAATCTGTTATTAGACTAACCTGTTAGTTCGTGAGTAAATAAATAAACAAACAAAAAACAAACAAGCTAATAAATAAATAAATAAATAAATAAATAATATAACCCATAAATTAATGGGTTCATGATCATGACATTTGAAAGCAGAAAATATGCGCAAATTTTACGCCGATCGTACAGCCATCCTAAACATAAATGTAAAAATTACTTCACCATATCTGTAAATCAGTGCTCATCATTTATGTCATCTTTTAAATTTTTTCACCACTCATATCCTCACGTGATCAACATTTGCACTAAGTCTCACCAAACTATGTGCAACTGTTGTTGTTTAATATTTTCTCATGCTTCGATTTCGCAAGATCCAAGTGTAAGCCCAAGTTCAAATGCAGACTGTTGGCATGAAAATAATTACTACCGATATGACGATGAAATGTTTAGCACAATTTTTGTTATTGTCAAATGTACAATGTTCGGCACTTTAAAACTTTGAGCGCAGTGCTCATTATCAGCACATTTCAAATCACCTTAGAAGCTATTCTCAGCGCAATCTGAGAGTATATAACAACAAAGAAAACACAATGGGATTACTTTTGCGAAGCTGAGTTTAAAAAAGGAAATGCTCGGATTTTTCTTTCTACGAGGTGGTCGCGTAAAGAAATCTTCATTTCCTGTATTACCACTGCAGATCGAAGCTTCTCAACTTGCTGGAAAAGATTCATCAAATACTAACCCAAAAAGGTCAATATTTAACAACTTAATACACAAATATAGCAAAATAGTTTACCTCTAGACTACCATGAGAAGTGAATTAATAAATTGGGGTGAAATTCCAACATCATATTTGTTGTTCAAATCTGCACTTTCAAACATCTATTCTATTAACGTAAATTATTGTCAAATAAATATACAAGCACAGCTTTAACTAGATTTTTATCAGAAAAAAAATTGTTCATAGTTTTCTCATAGACTTGAAGTCATATATTCATGTATTTCCATCCGCAAAGGCCATAATAGGAAGTGGTCTTCGGTTTAATTTCAAATTGTACACGCAAACAATTTAAACAAGAAGATATATTTGTCAATAGCTCGAGTAAAGTATTTTCAAAAAATGCCGTGTACTTTATTACTTTCGATTTGGTTTGACTAGACAAATTTTATTACCATTGCTTGAGAGGCAGACATGTATGAATGATACTTTTTAAATCCAAAATTAATAAGACACCACCCTACGCAAACTTTCGACCGGTGCGAAAAGGAGAAATCAGATACACTTCAATTCCCAGATTTCTTGATGATATCCTTTTCAATTAAGTAGACTGCATGCGATATCAATCTATGTAGTATAAAGTGGCACAATACAAATCTGAAAGCGTTTACAAAAAATATTAGAGTAAACACTTTTATGGGCGGTTGCAAGGGCTCGTAAATGATGATATTTGCATAATCAGAACGGGCCAGAAGGCTTTTGTATGCATATATTGACGAAATGTAGCGTAACCTATAGCGTGATGTCATATCAATATGACTTCAAACTAAAATCACGAAATCATACCTAAAATCAAACATGAGGACACACGGAAGAGCTTCTTCAATAGAAGATAAGTTTTAAACATACAATGTTAAACTTTTCGACAAATCTGACTTCACCAAATGAAGTTCAAACGTAGTACGGAAATTATCACATGAACAGTTACAGAAAAAAGAGCCTACTAACAAAAATTGCAAAGTAACTCTCCAAATTTAGATAACAGTTTACAAACAAATTTATGAAAATTAAGGTCATTACCATAGGCCTACTAACGTAATTAAAAGAGAAAAGCAGTATCAGGAAACACTTTGATAAGGTCATCCACAGGAAAGTATAGACTATAATTCGAACATATCAGGCTATAACGTTTGGTGAAAGAGTTTGAAGTAAAATATAAAAAACAATCCGTGGAATATTTTCACTATATATTTTATGCAATTTTAAACAAAGATGAATAAGGGCATTCTTCGTAACCTACAAACCAAACACAGAAACTCTGATATCATCGGTATCAAAGAATCTGGTGTTTTAACAAAATTAAAATACAAGATATGCTCAAAATGTAGGTAAGCAACTTTCATCAAGATTTCAAAAGTCTGAAATAATGGTACGAACCTTCGAATCTGATTTTAAAGGAAAAATTGAGGAAACATCTTCAATTATATATACAAATTTTATGCAATTATGAAGCAATCTGAATAATGCAGTTTCTCGAAATTTACGTTGTTTTGACCAAAAGGAGTAGAAATCCTTAAAATTTGCGAATGAAAATCTTCTCTCATTTTGAACAAATATCGGTCAAGACCTCTCTGAAGACTTGTAAGCTTTAAGCCCAATATGAGTTTTTTGAAAGCGAACTCTAGAGAAAACTTCAAAGTTTACTTATATGACGACAGATTACGGACGATATAGGGCAATTAATCTATCTGTTATGATTTGTTGAAAAAATTATTGGTAATTTGTTGTCCTGCCAGTAAGATTATTATTTGCTGTCGTTGGAGGGGTTGTTACTCCCAATGTTTTTATGTCAATCGTACATGGTCTCTCAAATGGTTGGGCAAAGGTGCATCTCCACGGTAATTATATCAGTTCAGGTGCCAAAAGTAGGAGATAATGTCATTATTTTCAAATTCTAGTACAAACGTAAATAACCTTTGATGGATTGCCACTCCATAGACTTCGACGATTGATCTTCACTTAAAAGAGCTTATTAAGACAAACATTAAATGCGGCGTGTCTAAGATTATAACAGTTTTTAATTTTTTTCTTTACAGTATAAAGATTTGTGTGATCGTTATATCGTATGCACACAACGAATAATGTATCGTCAGTATTGCTATCTTCGTGAAGTATTTCACCGAGGAAACCAACTTTGCCTACATTTTTAAAATTATTTCGGGATTCTTGCACCTTTTGCTTCAACTTGACTATGAACTCGCGATGACATCTCCAATCAGGGAAGAACTGAAGTCTCCTGCGTATATCCGGCATTGAATTACTCCAATTTCGATAGTCCCGGATTACCTGTCACTACCAACAATTGAAGCTCATAACACTCTATATCCTGTGTTGACTCCGTTGGGAAAACTGAAGTTTTATTTTTACAAAAAAGATTTGAACGAAACCTTGGTACCTGCACATGTTGCGAAGACATCGCTATTGAAGACGGGAAAAGCCGCGAAAAATTCCTCAAAGCTCATTGTACCTTAAGTAGCCAGAGCTGATTGCCTCGAAGGACGACTGGGCCCAATGATAATTTTTAACTCTTGTTTGTATCAAAATACTAAAAAATGTGAGACAAAATTAAACGAATAATGTACGGGTACTTGATAAGTTGAATAATCAACATATGTATGTTGTCATTATAGATGGTACATAGAAGAAATAGCATCAACGCCATACTGACCAATGGTGAAAGGCACGAAAGACCAGTCGATAACATGTTTTGCTTGATTACATCGTACAGTGCACTTTTCAAACATAAGCTCGGGACACTTTCACAATGAACTTAAGTTTTAGCAGCTTTATTTCAGACCTGAAGAACCAGAGCCATATCTATCAGTCGAGGTGAAAATGGTGATGAAGAGTTAGAGCTGTAGTAAAGAGAAAGCTACAATAACTTAACAATACTTGCTTTTTGTTCAAGAGACTGAGGGAAAACCTAAGTCATCATTCTCGTCGACTGTCTAGATGTGACATATTTACATGAGTTTTAGCACTAGTATACAAAATAACTGGTGTATCTCGTGACTTCGACAAATCACGATTGGCGAAATCCCAAAACAATTCCGTGATAGCACAAGCTGAGGTCCTAATATTTTCCGTTTTGTATAAACAAAAAAAAATGATTGTATCATATTGTAGAACAGTATAGAAGTGTGCCGTGTTAGATATTTAGTCACTCCACATTCAGTTGACGTGTTCTCGTCTTGTCAATTCTACTCTTTGTATACTTTTCGCTGAAGACGTAGTTGTTAGGGTCACTTTTAAATGAATCACACTTTTATTTCACTCTACACTTTCCACTACAAAATATGTTTTCATCATTAAGTCACGTATTTCCAGGTAATAACAATAGACTATCCAACTGCAAGATTTTTGTTCCCAAGACTTCTATGACAACAACCCATTGGAGAAAAGGTTCTCAACCGAATCTTAATCTGTCTGACAATATTAAAGGTACACTAACTCCCTACGTTCGGTTATAACCACAGGCAATCTGGATCGTAACAGTGATAATTACTGAAATAATATGCTATCACTTTGTACCAAGTTGATTCACTCATACTAATGAAGCAGCTGTAGCAAACTTATTTGCACATAGAAACATATTCCCTGAACACACGTCACAATAACCAGAGTAAAATAAGTGACATAAGCTTACCTATCCGGAAAAATTATCATAGATCAACTGAGCATGTGGCTCAGGGGCCATGGCCGTTGTTTGCAACTTACTGCCTAACTTACTTGAAAATCAGTCAATATGAACAACAATTCAATAACGTCAGTCTTGATATAGCTATAGAAACAGATCTCCTCTTATTCTTTTGATTTTAATGCAATATTTTAAGTGTAACTCAGTACCCTTTACTTTTTCAACAGGCTAGAGCCAGGTGAGAAGGCCGCGATAGTATAGCATTATACAAATTTTACTTCACCTTATCTTGAATTAATTTAACTCCACTTAATAACTCTAAATCCTTAACAGTGCACTGATAAGAGTCCCGCAATCAAAATGCCTGGGCTGGTCTCAGTCTGAGCGATCCTGTCCGTTTTGGCCAGTATTTTGTGGCACAGACTCAAACCCAGCAGTGATGGCTACGATGCGATTAGCTTTTGACCAATTGCGAAGGGTCACTGTATGCACACCTGGTTTTACTTCCTTTTGCAATAAAAATACTCTACAAAATCCCCACCTAAACTCAGTTTTAACAGTAGTTGCGGTAGATTCGTCATCATCAAGCCATGCTGTAACCTTTCCACAATCTATGCAGGTTAGAGAACCTAACATTATATGAGCTGTCTCGCGTTTGTATGGTATAATGTCAATTTGAAATTTGATTGTGGCGTTCGGTAATGACGATTCCCAGAAATTCTTATCGTCCACGCGAACCTGTTCTTCTCCGGCGGAAGCATCATGCCAACCATTATTGACTACAGGAACAAGAGGGTTGGAGTTTCCTGTCTCGGCGAGTGCAGTTGACCAACACTGGGTACTTGTCAGTTTTGTTGTGTTAAGTAGAGGCGGGGGCAAAGAAATAGCTCCCTCTCCTCGATATGCAGATCGATTTGTGAAGGGATCTGTCATCCGTCGAATAACACCCACTAGAACGTTGCCAACTATTCGAGTCAGAAGGTTTCCCACTAAAGAATGGTATCGCAAGCTAGGATGGTAATTATCCACAGGACTGATCAACGTACCAGCATTGCCTTTTTCGATGAGATCGCATATAGCAGCTTTCATATTAAGAGACGGTACCGTGTAATGCTCACTTAGGGGTTTACTACAGCTATCCTCGTTTGTCAGACATGAATTAGTATGCAAGCCACCGACAAAATTCACATATACCAGCTGTGGTCCATTGGAAACCTGCAGCACTTTTCTTGTGAACTCCTCTTGGGGAGAACATCCGTAATGATAGTTATAATCATTGAAGCTGCATTCCCAAAGAAGGATATCAAGATCAGTTAAATTCAAGTAGTTGTCCATGCAATACGTATGAAACAAACTTCCGCTAGCACCAAGTGCACCATTGAATACCAAGACCTTTGTGCCCAACACTTCTTCCAAGTTATTCCTAAGTTTTTCTGTATAGCAATTCCTCCGTCCAACGAAGGTTGCTGTTGAGATCGAACCTCCGCTGACTCCTATCTTTAAAGAATTTTGGTTGCGTAGGACGTTTTCGAAAACGGTCTCCAACTTTGGAAAAATTGCTGAGTTTTTAAAAGCCTTTTTCTGTCGTTCTCGTTTAAATCCCGATTCAAGATCTTCAATATTTAAAATCTTATCAAGGTTCAGAAACCTTTCGTTAATGGCTTGTAAGTACGGGTACGTTGGATTCGTTTTATCCTCAGACCGATTAATGCACCAGTCATCATTGTTGGTCGTTGAATGTTTTCTTTGTATACAGATTCTTCACGCATCTTAAAAGTTGCACATTCCTGTGCCCAAAGAGAAGTGTGTAACCCGAACGAGGTGAAAACCACGCACGCAGAGCATACCGAGACGATACTAACGAACGAAGCAAATAGTACATGCCGTCGAACAACCGACCGAGGATGGGTTTCATCATGGGACTGGGTCATTCTTTATTGTAACATATACTGCAAATAAAACAAAAGAAAAAAATTGGAAGGAAGTTATTACAACGATAAAGGCATGGTGATGTAGTGACTAGCATGCTCTGACAAAGTTACTAAGATGGCTGGAAAGGCTATTTTTGCACCAATTCTTTTCTCAGAGTTAATGTCAAGTTTCAAGTGTTAGAAACAAGATATTTAGTTCAAATTTTCAGGATAACTCTCTTAGTTAATACTTTCTCCAAAGAATATAAAAATTGTATATTTGCACCAGTAAATATTAAAATTTAATTTTTCATATTTTTTTTACATATTTGAATTTAATAATAATTGGATAGTATTAATATTACCAAATTAGTTATGAATATGTTGACACTATTAATTGTAAGATTTGTATGGCAGGATTTGTAAATAAAATTTGTTTTTATGATTTTACATGGGTTTACATATCAAAAAATTATTAAAAATTCTTTCAAATTTAAAAGTATGATTTTTCAAAAAGTACTTCAAATACAGTAAAATTGTGCCATAAATATCTTATCTGTAACCTTGTTAATAGGCTGTAAAAATTCCATGTCCATATCTCATTTCAAAGGTTGGATTAAATTGGTATATAATTATGTAGGAAAACTGTTATTCTGTCAAAAATGTTGAAAACAAGCCATATTTGCACCCCTCTTTTGAAGTCACAGTGCAGTCTTTTTAGTAAATCTCACTTTTGACACCTCTTTGACACTCAAAGAATCTAAAAATGCATTTACAATAGCAGTCACTCACTCTGAATGCAAGCACCGCCTTGTCAAACTTTCCTGAAAAACAGCAAATAATGACTTTCCCTTTTTAAACATTTTATTAAAAGCTAGGGGACCTCTACCATAGTTAATACACTAAGGACTCCCCAACTTCTTCTTATTTGGTCAGTTTTTCAGAAGTTTCAACAGGCTGTAACTCTGCAATGCCTTTGTGCCCAAATGTCTAGTTTTTTTATTCCACAGAGAATGTTGACTACTTTTATATTTGAATAGTTTTGTTGAAGTTTATAACTGACGCTCTAGCCTTTCCAACTTGTATACACGTTCAGCTAATATGCAAATATAATCTTATGTGCTGTCGGCCTGCCGTCAGATTGTGACTTTGGAATAATGGTCGTCGTGTCATCGATCTCAATGTGATTCAAGTTGCAGTCAGGTGAATTCAAGGAAAGGACTCGCTTGGTATCAGCATTGCATAACAGCCAAAACCTAGCTTCGTTTTATTAGATTGTACTGTCGAGATCTCTGAATTGGGGAGTTCCTTTGGGTTGACAGTTACAGGATATGTGAAGCCCAGTTTCAAGGTTGTAAAGGATTTATTGCTTTGATTAAGTTTGTGTGGGATGTACGATAGCGAGTATGTATGTCCGAGTCCTTGACTAACTCTATTGCGTGTGGAGTGATAGCAGCCAGGCAATTGCGACACATCAGTTTGGTTATTGAACCACTTTTTTACAAGGGCGTGGACTTAGCCGAATGATATGAATGCTGATGTCTACACTAGGTAAATGGATTTCTTACATTGTGAGTTCGAATCCAATCTAGAATATACTTAATTATGAAGGCATATTCGAAAATACTGCACACCTCTATAATCCAAGTAAGTCTTCAATGACACTCGTATAAGCTCATGCAAATCGCCCTCGTCACGTTCATTGATGAGAATCGGTGATTGAGGAAAAAAGGAATGTATGGGCTCGACTCCGTATATTGCTGTATATCTCTAATAAGACGAAGGACTGTACATTGTATGACATAAGAATATATTTCAACTTTCAACCCTATCAATTATGCATTTTTGCCCACGAATATTCCATTTGCCGCTGCCAATAGTGTGCATATATTACTCCTTCGATACTATAGAGGTTTCGATTCGTAGGATGACACATGCGAAAGAGAGAAGCTCAGAAAGTAGACAGCCAAGATCATTTAAGAAGTTTTACTGTAAATACGATGATTCCTTTTGAGATAATGGCACTTCTGCAACGGACGTGTTGTGCAGGGTGTAATTAACTTCTGTTTGTCGGTGCTTTAGTGCCCTAGCCGGGTTGCAATTGGTTTTGTTACTTTGAACAAACTTTGCGACTGCACCATGCCACCTGGACACACTTCACTTATTCCTGACACCTGATACCAACACTTGTCAAAAGTTTGGTTCAAGGGGATTACTGCCTTACACTGTTCGTGTCTTTCTCGTATCTGGATCCCGGTACTTTCGATTTGTCTCCATTTGATTGTTGTAGCACCATATCAATATTGTACATCGCGCAGTCGAGATACATTGCGGATATCGTGGTCTGTCATCTTTTGTGGAAACAAATTGTCGTAACATGGTACTATCGCAATCCTGGACAAAACTTAGCCATTGTAAGCCCATTAATCACCCTCATGACTGCTGTTTCATATCAGCAGAATGCCGACTGAAGTAAATAACCACACCACAAGGACATTCTCGGTCTAAACATACCAAATATTTTGTAGACAATCAAATTTTATCGACGTATGTATAGAATTGTTATTGATAAGTCTTAAGTTTCGTTTGCGCTACCCCATCCACCTTCAAAAAAGCCACTAATGTCTAGCGCCTGCTCATTTGAACGTGAAAGGGTTTAACTCAAGAAAACATACAGTCTAATTAAATTAATGGCCGTTTCGACAAGCTTTAGTGATAGGACAAAACTAGCCAAGAATCGGAACAGTTAAAATGTTTCATTAACTACATTTACTGTCCCGTAATTATGAAGGGTAGATTAGAAAAGCCAAAAGTGCCTTCTTGGCTCGCGAGTACACTGAAATGTGCAGTTGAATCCATTCACATAAAATTGCACACAAGCGTGTATACATTTTGCTACACGGTGTACACGTTAACGTCGTTATACATACTATATATTCTATTTACGGGAAAGGGGAATGTGCCCGAAACGTCACCAAAAGTAGAAATTTTGTACATTCCCGCAAAAGTTCATTCAAAGGAAGAGGCAATCTGGCACCCTTTTATTCTTATTATTAAAATAATATTAATAACAACGACTTACCTTGTTTGACAATATTGTAGAGAGGAATTTCTCCCTTTCGCATTAGGCGCAGTACATACAGTACTCTAAATGCAAGCTGATTATCTGTGCAACCGTTTTTATCCCGTAGTATACTCATTTTCACCCCAAAAGCTGTGTCACGTTAATCTATTTTTACAGTACTTAACAGTTTGCGTTGGCCAATAGGCAGTGTAGGAACTGAACATACTATCTAAACTTCGGAGTTGCCAACACTGTAAGATGTAACGATCATTCGACCGTAAAGAAATCAACAGTATCTGAGAATGTTGAAATATTGTATAGAAGGAGGTTAGATGTACTGAAAACAACACCACCATATCCGCACAAAAACATTTGCAAATGATACGCTCTGAACAGTTAGAGGGATGTGGGTGGGTGGGTGTGTGGTGCTGTTTTCACAAGGACTTGGCAACTCCTCAATTTAGACAGTATGTCTTGTTCCCTATTGCAAACGGTTCAATGCAAACCACTGTAATGATAATGTTAGCCAACCAATCTGCGGCCTTATCTGCCTTACTTTAACCTTTATGTAATTTGGTTCAACTGCTCAACATTTTTATTGCAGGCGATAGAATGGCAGATTTTTCGTTCAAATCATGATAGGCATGTTATATCCCCAAACACAAACACAGAACTGCGCCATGCCTTGTTGTTCTAGTAATGCGTAGTTTGAAACGAATTAATACAGCCCTGTGGTAATTTCCGTCTGACAACGTTAAAAGTATTGTGACACTAATACTCGGCATGCTGTAATCTGCTCGTTTTCCAAACTTGCCGAACGTGACGGAGACGTAAAAAGTGTGCAAACATTGCATCAATTCTACCACGCCCATTCTAGTTTTCCAGTGAAGAGTATCTTCAGAATAATTAAGAGCCAGAAGCTTTCACTTTTGATGATTTCTAACACTTGCCAATTGCTTGCTTTTTATCTACTCCCAAGAGAACGTTGAAACACATCATTTAGCCTTCCAACAAAGCGCCCGTACATGTAGAATACATGATTACGGTTACATTTGAATACTGGTTCAATCGCCTCAACATTTTATTGTAGCCGATAGAATGACAGATTTTTCGTTCAAATCATTATAGGCATGTTATATCCTCAAACACAAACACAGAACTGCGCCATGCCTTGTTGTTCTAGTAATGCGTAGTTTGAAACGAATTACTACAGGCTAGTGGCAATTTCCGTCTGACAATGTTAAAATATTGTGACACTGTTACTCCGCATGTTGTAATCTGCATTCTCGTTTTCCAAACTTGCCGAACGTGACGGAGACGTAAAAGGTGTGTGAACATTTCTACCACACCCATTCTAGTCTACCATTGAAGAGTATCTTAAGAATAATTAGGGGTCAGTAGCTTTAACTTTTGATGATTTCTAGCACTTGGTCGTAATTTTATTGAGGGAAGTTTGAGCAAAAGTTTAAGTCTTTCACTTTCGAGGCGCAAACTACTTCAACTGAGTCGGGTAGCTGTGACAGGGAAGGTGAATAAACACAAGAATGTTACTTTCACGCTCTTCTATGGTGAGCAAATGTCCAAAGTTAATTAATAACTGCTCTAGCAGCACTGACGTTCTGGCTCTAAGAAACTGCATAATATTCTGCGAAAGATAAAAACTTAAATTATAGTGTTTAAGCCTGGGTCCAATTTCAAATTTGCTGAGCGGCCCGTGAAGGAAGGATTTAATAATTTAATCTTTTAGGGTTTGATTAGATATTCCTAACAGACATCAATTAACAAATCTAGTCACAGATGGTTTGACAAAAAGGCAACAAACTAATCCATGGCATAAGATACCGTCTGGCAGTGACCTTTTTCATATTAGTGCCCTTCAGGCTCAGGTTTCAGTGATCCCTCAAACCAAATTGTTCGGGTAAATTATCAATAAAGTTTAATATTTTACTTCTACACAACAAATTTAAAGACAGTAAATATAATGAACAACAACATTTTTAAAATAGGTTTTGGTACCCCACCTTGTTTCTTCTTCTTACAAAAGCCTTTTGAAATGCTCATTAATTTGTCTGCCACAGCCCGTATATTAGGGAACCATGTCAGGTACTGTGTTTATTACCACTATATTTTGATTTGTCAAAATAGTGACTTCTCTACAAGTCAAGTGTAAATAGTTTGTTGGGTATCAGGAAAGTATTGTCATGATATTGTTATACACACAGCAAAATTTTACTCCCCAAATCGTCAACATTTACATTCATTGTCGTTTCAAAGCAAGGTACCAGAAGGAAATTTCAATTTTTAAGTTGTTGAACGTCAATGCATTAACTTGAATAACTTTTAAAATAAGCTGGAATAGCATTTCACATACACATTTAATACTTCCGCAAACAGCGTCAATAAATGGAGGAAAAACGAATTTTCTTTAAGGTAGTATGCGCCCGAAAGTAAAAGATTTAAATTTTTGCCTAAACTTACCTCAAGTAATATTTAAGCCATTCTCTTTCAAATCCGAGAATAAAAATCGGAGGTCACCTTGCAAACTTTTGTACTAGAGAAACAAATTACCCAAGATTTACCGATATTGGAAATTAAAAATGGCTGCCGCCAACCCTGTGGTAACTTCATGGAAAAAATAAAATTTTCGAATTTCGAAAAACTAAGCCGGTGAAAAGTTTTCTTTCTCCAAGATCTTTAAAATGAACCCAACAAGTGGCAGATAAGAAAAGATTTAAGTTTGAGAGTCTGCATATGTGTCCCCGCGGCGCATTCCACCTTAAGGAGTTCAAAAACGTTGCTTGAATTCACTCACTTGATAAAATATACCGAGCGGAGCAGCCAAAGGTATCACCTCATTGATCTTTCTGACCACCCCCGAGATATTAAATGTACCGCCCTCAACCTTCGATCGAGAGGGGAGAGGCACTTATCAGTCGTTATTAAAACGCGTCTAGACTAGAAGATTCCATGATGATCACAACAGTTAGTTGACATATATTAAGTAAAACAGTGACTCCATTCTTCCCCGGGCAGGGGATTATCGTCCTGGCACCAGATGCTGTTACAAGGAACGCAGCTACAGATAATAACTTCGAATATAACATAACCTTTGACCTTTTAATCTTTCAGTTTTCCTTAGAATGAATCATATCCCGAACAATGCAAAGAATTTAGCACAGGGACTGTACAACGCCGACTTTATCAGACTTTGCATGATCTTCTATTCAAGAAGAAATGTTAATCTACGCTGAGAGAGTGCAGTGATATGATTCAGATAGTAGTAGTGATATACAGTCTGTGGTCCCTTATACCTTTAGTTGGAGTGATCCTGGCCGTCGACGTTTTGGGTCGCGGGTTTGTGGTACAGAGTCAATCAAATCCAGTAGCAATGGCTACGATGCGAATACTAGATTTTGACTCTTTGCGTAAGGTAATTGTGTGCGCACCTGGTTCAACTCCCTTTCGCAAGAGATGAACTTTACACAAAATCCCCATCTGTATCCAGTTTTAACGGTAGTTGATGTAGATTCGTCGTCATCCAGCCATGCAGTGACCTGCCCACAACCACTACAGGTCAAAAAACCTAACATGATATGAGCTTTCTCGTGTTTGTATGGGGTTATATCAATTTTAAATTTTATTGTGCTGTTTGGTTCTGTTGATTCCCAAAAATTCTTTTCATCCACGCGCACCTGGTCCCCTCCAGTAGAGTCTCCATGCCAGCCACTCATCAGGATCGGAACGAGAGGGTTGGAATTTCCTGTCTCGGCGAGTACAGTAGACCAACACTGGGTACCTTTTAGTTTTGTGGTGTTAAGTAATGGCGAGGGGAAGGAAATGAGTTCCGTTTTGTCATCTGCAGATTGGCTTTGGGAAATGTTCGTCATTTGTTGAATTACCCCTGATAGAACGCTGCCAAACATTCGCGTCAAAAGGTTTCCGACCAGGGAATGGTATCGCACGCTTGGATGGCAATGGTCCACTGGACTTGCAAAAGTACCAGCTTCCCCTTGTTCGATGAGATCGCATAAAGCAGCTTTCATGTTAAGAGATGGCACGTTATAGTGCTCACTTAATGGTTTACTACAGCTATCTTCGTTGCTCTGACATGAATGGCCTCGGAAGCCAGTAACAAAATTCACGTATACCAGCTGTGGTCCGTCGGCCACCTGCAACACTTTTCTCCTAAATTCTTCTTGAGGAGAACAACCATAATGATAAGTATAATCATTTACACCACATTCCCACAGGAGGATATCGAGATCAGTAAAATTTAAGTAGTTTCCCATGCAATACGTATGAAACAAGCTTCCGGTGGCACCAAGTGCACCGTTGAATACTTCGACCTTTATATTCAGCACCTCTTCGAAATTGTTCTTAAGTTTTTCAACGTAGCAATTTCTCCGCCCGACAGAAGTCCCAGTTGAGATCGAGCCGCCACTGACCCCGATCCTTAAAGTCTTTTGTTTGAGCAAGATATTTTTGAAAACGGTCTCCAATGTAGGAAAAGTTGCAGAGTTTCCAAGAGCTTTTTGCTGTTCGTCTTTTTTGAATCCCGACTCAAGATCTTCAATATCCAAAATTTTATGAAGGTTGAGAAACCTTTGTTTCATGTCTTGTAACTGTGTTAGATTTGGTGTGTCTTTCAGCTTATTCCTATTATCGTTAGTAGTTTGACGTCCCGCATTTACAAAGTTACTCCCCAAATCTTCAGAGGTGAACGTTCACGTACCCACGAATACGCCCCAAACGAATACGAGGCGAAGAGCACAACTGCAAAGCATACCAAGACGATAAGAATGAACCCTACGAGCTGCATCCTGTGTCGAGATATCGCACGAGAATCATGTTGATCATGTTGTACAGCCATACTTTGTATTGGCTGATATCTACTTCCAGTCTGGCAACAAAAGAAAGAGAAGTGGACATTAATGATACGTTTAAAGCAACGGACGTAGAGGAAGTAACAGTCACCTGTATAATTAGCAAAATCTATCGGCAAATTTTACATAGGAGGACCTATGACACCAAACCCAAACAGGTTGTTCATCAGACCAGGCACATATTAATTGTTATCTGATGTTCAGTTTGTCTGACGAATACAAGGTATACTGCCGTATAAAGGATTTCACCGATTACTTTCCTGTAATAATTGATTTGCAATACAGCCAGGCATCATCCTATAAATGTAGTTATTGTTTTCCTTAGTCTGCCAAATTTTCATCAAATTAGTAATGACAGTAATACTGTCATCATAACAGCATAGACGGACGCTCCTCCATTTCGTCAAGTTGCACTTTGTGAATTGAAAATGCTATCAATACAGTGGGAAGACAAGGGGAATGCACAAAAGGTTAATTAAGAAAAGAACATTCATGAACCCATCGTCCTGAATTTGAGCTGTATCACTTCCTTAGCAAAGACCATAATACTCATTAACCAAATGTCGTCGGTTTTTACGTAACGTTCAACGTGTTAGAGTACGTGCATGCATCATGTCTTAGCGTTCAACAGCAAAAATACAAATGTATACCAGAAAATGTTCACTGTCATTCAAAATGACAAGCATATCCTGCCGCATCGAAAGATAATTGATTATCGAAAAGGTAAAGTATTAAAATCATCATCACTGTAACCCCTTAAGAAAATTAAGTCTCACTGTCACGACAGTTTGATATACCGGTGACACGGCTGGACTGGAGAATCAGGGAATATAGGAAGATAACTAAAATTGAAACACTTAGCATGAATATTGCAGCCGAATGAAAGATCACCTGTTCGATGATTCGCCACACAATGGGAAATTGAGAATAACAGTACAATAAACACGTGTATGATTATTTCTGAATTTTAGCTGATTTCCCACCCCTCCCTCCCTTCCTCCCTCCCCTCTGTCTGTGTGCCGGCCAGTCTCTCTCTGTATCTGTCTCTCTGTCTCTGTCTCTGTCTCTCTCTCATATCACGGAGGTCTCTTTGTGCGATATAATGATTTTGATGATGAGTAAAAGTCAGCAGTTTTCAACATTCTTTTAAAAACAACCGAGAGTGGTTGTATTCCATTCGCGAGCGCTGTATTTTAAAACCAATATTAGTTGCCCAAGCAAATCACCTTCTTTGCCGTCACAGAAAATGAATGAAATCAAAATCAAAATAAAGGTGAATTGCGTCGATGGCGGTGTGAACTGTTGAAGTACTTTACTAAATCTTTCTTGTACCTGTTTCTGCAAAGAGTGAATGCTATTCGACGCTAGCCCTCATTTTGTTGACAGTCACTATGGCATGTCTCGAAAAAGTAATTTTATATATCTTAGCATCTGAACGGGGCGAAGAGCTAAAAACTATAACAATCACTTCAAATGCCTCTACACGAAACATGAAGTTCTGCAAAGTATTCGTTCCACTAAAAATTAAGGTGGTAGAATCAAGTTGGTTTAATGGCTAGCCACAACGTATTATGGAGTCTATACACATTAAACTGCATCCAGCAAACGCTAACAAAGATTCCGACAATGCACAATTTCGATTTGACAGGAAAAAGTATCTTCTTCCCGTTGTTGTATTATCAAACTAATATCGTATATTTGGTATCATACCATTTTCCAACAAAAGTGTTTATATCAGAAATGAACAATCATAGCAACCCTATTACCCAAAACTATGGTC
>LD354096.1:160748-172702 GCA_001465055.1 Ptychodera flava | reverse complement strand
TAGATAAATGAATAAAATGGGGTGTAAAATTCTTACTTCATCCCAGTTGCCCACGTTTACTTTACTACTCCTGTGCCATATCAGTCACATACATATATTCAAAGCATTAGAAGCCTCCTGCTGATAAACATAGCCCGAAGTGACATAAAACGGATGGCAAAATGCAAAGGATCAGTGCAACCCAAGATACATAGTATCCAAGCAAAGAAGGAAAACGAAGGATAATTGGGCATCTTGGATTATTTAAATACCTCCACCTTTGTTGAAGAGGCACCTAACAAACCATGAAACTATTTTGTGAATAAAGAAATACGAATGTTCAAAGAATTTCATTCTTTTCTCAACTTACATGGCGTAAAATTCAAATCCCATTTTGTTTCTAGATGAATGAGTCTTACTTCATGCAGTACTAAGGGGTTTGATTGAATCACTGATAAATGAAAACAGGCTGAGCTAAGAAAGCAAACAAACGTCTTTGTGCAAAATGCAAAAATAGACAATAAGTAAATTAACACCTGACCTAACGTCAAACGAATTGTTATTCATAGAACAAGTTAACAGAACTACGTCAACACTGTCGACGTTTGTTATTAATTTTAGACTTTGTAAAAGCCCGATGCGGACTTAATCTAAAACTCGGGCACCATATTTATATAACGATTGCAATTTCAAAGGAAAACAAAAGACAGAAACACCTCATAATCTCCTTAACACCATAATTAATCCCGATCCCGGGCCCTTCGGAGCCGGGGTTTAAGCTTAGGGCATTGCACTGTAGAAATTGTATACTTTCAGATAAGTTGTATGTTCAGCCCTATAAATGCATTTTCAAACATGGATAGTCAAGTAATACATTTACAGTTATTCTTTCCGAAACAATTCACGCTAATTGTTAAAATATGTATGATTACCTGTTTCTTCCCCTCAAGAATTTTCTTTGCGTATTCCATGATATTAGCTCTACAACCAGTAGATTCCTGTAAGTGTTTAGAGTCCTTAGCCATATGCCTTTCCAACAGTTTCTGTAACTCAGAGTCTGAATTTATGAATTCGTCAATCTTTTCTTTTCTGTAATAAAATATTCAAATATTGATAAGAATTTAATGGGCTGAGTATGTTAAGATTGGCCAACAACACTTTTTCAGCAAATTAATAAGAATTGCTAAAATCACTGCGTCTCAAATGATAAACATCTAGTCATCTAAATGATAAATCTCTCGCATACTCTGAAGAAAGGAACATAAAGCCAAAAAAGCCAAAGACCATACACCTATAATAATATTATCTTTTATGAATTAGCATTGATGCTCTCACCTAATATCTTTATTAATCAAATTTATTATTAAATCCGTTGCACCTCCAGTTCCTCCAAATAAGATGACAGGTATGGGCTACTCATCACTAACAGCATCGGCAACTTCTCTTATGGTTACAAGTGCACCTCCTACAGACAGCATGACAACCGACCAACCTCGAACTATAGAAAGCATATGATTAAATCAGAAAATAGAAACTCGGCACACAATGTTAGACATTTCAAGAAGAATTGATGTGATAGTCAAATTAACAGTTTTTATCTGTTTTTAACGATAAATCCTTACTCTTTACCTGCTATGTCAAAGCCAGTCATTGTTTGACAGATGTTCACATTTTCGCTAAACCGATATGTAGCTATCACACAATATAAACTTTAAATTTCATGCAAATGAGTTATGAGCGACGGGTCACTATAAATGTGAAATAACTACTGTTGGCTGATATTAAAAGTCAGCAGGATACCAAAAGTACAACTTTAAACGATGTTTATTAATACGTCATATAAAGATATTCGAAAGTTTGGGTAGCTTTATTTATAATACCTACCTGCGTGTGCTTTTGTAGTAATATAATGTTCAAGTTGTCTTCGTACCTCCCTTCCTTTCTTAGAAAAATAGCCTTCATCAGATGGTTGCACGACCAACAGATGTGTATGGTGACGGTTTGGCAAAAGTGCATCCTTTTCTTTGTTGTCCGATAAGGCCCTCTGAAGGAAACCGAGACAAGAAATGTTTTAGAAATGTGTTAGTTGTAGCTTTAGTTTCCCGAGGCTTTCTTTCGTAAAGCTAAGCGATATGTTTATCGCTTCCATAAAAGATTGTGAGCAATGCATAGAACCATACATATATTTGACCGTTGTTCAAACATTGTACTGTGGTCTCTTATATTGCATAAAACCGTATTTATGTGACTTTTGTTCACACGGTGTCCCTTGGAATTAATGGTGATGTAATGATAGTCAAAAAGTTATTTCTTTTTTTGCATATTATAAAGTCCAATTTTGTAAGGAATCTTAAACGAAAAATAAATTTTAAAGCATTTTATATAGCTGTCTCTTCGCTATTTAATTCCATTCCAAAACCTCCAATAATTGTTTTGATATCGTATTGTGTGAAGTGTGTTTTCCCAAAAATTATTGCGTAAATGTAATATGCAGATGTCGTCATGGAAAATTACAATGCTCGATGCGGAAAGCAGAGCGTTATAAATAATAACACAAATTACTTCAAGTACAGAGTAATAACATATGTTACGTAACTTTCATGCATCCTGCAATCTTCAGACAGAAGTGAAAATATTTTGATAGCTCTACACTCTCATTTAAATGTTTGGCAGGTACCATTCTATTCGTAGGTGGTGTTAGAATTTGATAAATAATATTTGTTTCGGTGGCGACACTTTGAAACCAACTCAGAGCGTTTGTTTAACAGTGTCGATTTGTCAGCATTGATAATGTGTAGCTTTTCTGAGATACACAGATTACATACTTATGTTACTCGATGCTTTGCCAAAACTTGGCCTTGAGATGTCAAAGACTTGGTTCGTTTCTTTTAAGGACCAGACAAACGTTGAGAGCTCTGTACAGTGGTGATACATGGATGGGCAGGTTCAATATATACTATACGAGTATCGGGAAGTGTACCCGACTAAATTCATGGAGACTTGTAAAGTGCTTGTAAAGAAACAAATACGAAACGTGCAAACTGTGATTTTTTTCACTCGCAATCAATAAAATACATTGCTGTCATCAACCAGTAATATCATTCTCCGTTTAGTCATCACTGATACAACATATCATTATAATCCCGCGTAAAGAATAGAAAAAGGAGAGAAATCTGCCCTGCATATGAACGAGGAGTCACAAAAAGAATCATTGGACTGAACTCACATTTAGAAAATAACTGATGCAAAGTGCTAGTTCTCAGATAGAAAGGTTTTCAGCCGCTTGCAATACTGGACATTGGGCAGTACAGTTGCTATGGAAAAGATAAGAACGGCACAATACGTCCCTTATTGAGCACAGTGGGTTGTCATTATGATTAATGCAAAATGTTATCTACACACAAATTGTCATTTATGTCTGTCTTTTTGACTTAACAGAAAATCTGTATCTACCCTGGTCTGACAAAGCGAACTGCTAATTAGTAACCAAATAAGCCAGATGTGTGACGGAAATGCGTGGTGATCCTACTAATCAAGTGTATAAATCAAATAACAATGAATTATATTTTATTATTTTAATACTAATCATATAATCAGTATTATTGGCCATGTATTGACCCCGAATGTGCATCTTCAGACTGAAATAAAATTTCTAATCTTAAAACCCCTGGTGCGACACCAGGGCTAGAGCCCTATATTATCTGTTGTGGCAATTAGTATTGATATCTGCGAGTATTCTACCCCGATATTATAACACAAGTCTCTAAGAGGCATCAGATGAATTCTGTTGATGGTAAGCTTAAACATAGACAATGGTACTAATAATATTTAGATGGTTTGAAGGTTTATGTGGCATGGAGGTTGAAGACCTTACACTGCAAAGAGACAGCAATATACACACATACAGATACATTCACTAAAAGTTGTAAAAAATCAGTAACATTTATACTAAGAGTTAATATCATCCACTAACATATGAGTTTACTATCATCATACAGTCGAGTTCGAGTGGGGATTAAAATTAATGTATTACCCTGATATGGATAAACTTTGTAGGGCGATAACGCTGAAAAGGTAAGCGCCGTTAAGGTTCCAAGACAACGTTAACCTTGAGGCCTTCAAATTAATGAACTGTCTGCAGAAAATTAAGCTCGTAACCTTTCAGAGTATATATTTTCTGAAAGCCTAGATTTTGGCAAATGCTTTTCTTTGTATTATTCGGTAATTGTTTACATAAAGACCACGTGACAATGAATTTGAATAACTTCTTATAAATCGGGTTTTTTTCGTTTCCCTACACTAACGTTGCAGTATTTTCGGTCAAAATTAGCAAATCAGCGGACCTAAAGTCTTTGGATTAAAGTTGACGGACAGCAGCCGCTAAAACATTCATTAATGTCTTGCACGGCCAAAAGCACATGAATGCTTTAGGAGACATTGAAAGGAATCGATGACAGGTAACAACTGCATGTACAATTACAAGTGATTTACTTACAATGTTCACTTCTAACGTTTCTTTTTCCTCGCCATCTTGTTCAAGTAGATCGCGCATTTTATAGTCATCCTGCAAAATCCCTAAGCATACATGTCCGTCGTTTGCAGTCCAAGCGGGTATTTTTTTCAGTGTTTCCCCGATGACATGTACAACGCCACTGTCAACACCTGAAGTAATGATTAAAGTTGGTTCGTCATTTTTGATCATCTGAAATATATAACAGAGCGAGGCATGCGATTTAGTCACTCTGTGAATGGCAATACGATATGCGGTCAGATACATTAGCTGAAAGGCGTGCATAGGTGTACACTGGCGTACATTCATATAGAGATCCACTCTATTTTCGGTTGGTTTGCACCACCATAGGTATACATTGTATAGAAAAAAACCCCAAAAAGCAGAAAAGTTTAGACAATGTCACATCTAATTCGCAGTACACAAAGAACCAGAAAGAGATGATAACTAGCAGCCAATATAAATGTCATGTTGCTAAAAATGTTAATTACAGAAAATTTGCAATAATCACGTTATTTATTTAATAAAAAATGATACCGGCAAAATCTGACCTCTTTAAATTCATCTATCAGAAATTCTTCTCGTTTTTCCTTCATGAGTGTGTTTTCATCGCCTCCTGAAATTGTGATGACTCGTAATGTATCTCTTTGGTCGATGTGCAGATCATCGACAATGGTTTTCAACACGTCATCGACACCATCGCTTATTTCGCTGGAATAGTAAAACTTGATCAAAACACAAAAGATTATTGTATCAGATTACGTTTGGATAATACTTCGATATGGACTTTGAAAGTATAGGCTTATATGATGTGCGTTTTTTTGTCAGAAACGGTAAAGATGTGAGGAATAATGGCGAATATATGATCTTAAAGTATCAATTTTCAAGAAATCTTTACCTTACCGTATTTTGCTTCTTCATCACTTGTAAATGGAAATTTTATTCTACCGGTAACGATCGGTTTCTCAGCTCCAACGCTGATACTTATGTCAAACAAAATGCAAAATGAAACGATTAGAATTGTCGTTAAATTAATTAGATACGGAAATGATTATTCGTGTCTTTGCAATGAATTTTATTAACAGCAGTTGTGAACTTTACTATGAAGTTAAGCAAACCAACATCTTTTAATTTGTGAATTTACCCTCTATAAATACATCCATGTTTTACCTTGTAAAGGTAAATCTTTCAGGGACTGGGCGTAAGTTAGCAGGGGGGCGGGGGGTTTCGGAACGACAGTGCTCAAAAAATCTTGACCCTCTTTTGACATGTTGTCCAAAAATGTTTGACCCTCCCCAAAAGTAAGGTTGAAAAATGTGTGACCCTCCCTAGTTTCAGAAATACATTCCTCGAATTCTGTAAAGCGTTGAAAAATTATACCATTGATTACGGATGTCTAAATTGTGTAGAGTTCGACAGTATGTACATAAGACACACTGATGAAATAACCAATGTTACAAGTGACCAAAAATACAGATCTACTCAAGGGCAACTTCACTACTGGGGCAACCTTTGACACTCAAATGATTATAATATGAGAGCGCCATCAATTTCAGTAAAGTGCCAGTCTAATCACATGCTCAGAGATGTGTGTCTGGCCTGTGGTATTGAAGGATTTCAGTTTAAAAATCTTCTGTCAAGATTGTTTCCTGTAAGAGAGAGATTTCAAGTAATCGTCCATTCTCACAGAACTTCATACTGCTGGTTCCTCTGTTATTTCAAGGAGAGTGTTTGAATGCGTGTAAGATTCATTTTCAGATAGTCTATGACAAAAAGGCTGATTCTGCAAAACCAATGGACAATGCAAGTTCTGTACTTGAATTTCTCGACACTTGTGTCCTGACGGAATATTTAGAGGTCTTTCTCAGCAATGGGGTGAAGAAAGTGGCAAATTTAAATTGATATTCAGGACGAAGATCTGCAAAGCTGGGGTAAATTGATACTAGACATTTTTATATATTGTCATACTGGTGAGCTGGCATTAAAAATAAATAGTTTGCCTGCTAGTTCTACCCACAGTACATTTTTTCAGTATAATAAAAAACAACTTCTGTTTTATGGGTTTTGAAGCCGGATCTATCGTATCAATTCACTTTAACAATGTTGAAGTACACTGGCATCTTTATACCCATCACCACACTTGACACCCATCATAAATGATTTTTTCAATGAGTAAGTCAGAGGGCGCCCTTTAATACAGGACTCCTGTCCTTGCACACTTGTAAAACACTTTTAAAATAGGACCATGACAGACAAATAATCCATGTTATCAGAAATTTCACTAAATTTCTTCAAGGGGCATTGAAGGAAACTATATTCATTCTTTAAACTGAAAGCTAAAGCTAATAACTAATTTTATGAGGCTGAGGCAATGAGGCAGAGAATGCATCTCAGAGCCATCTGGCCATCCAGTGACATAAATGTCATATTTGTGTAAATAGTCAATCATTGACAAATTGTGACTGATTTTGTGAGACGACATGTATAGTCGAATTGACATATGTCAATGCTTTCGTATTGAGTAAACAACATTTCCTTTCAATAAATTACATTAATTTATTGTTTATTGTAAACTTTAAGTTTAAATAATATTTTCTATTTTGAGTCATGTGGTTCTCAGTTCTTTATCAACTGAGTGTATTGTGGACTCCCAACCTTACATACACTACAGTCCATATATTTTCATTTTCTTGTGTATCGCATACAAGTATGTGGAACTACACATGTCAGTCATACTTTTTCCTCAAAAGGCTGCCTTGCAAAAACTCTTACTCAGGAGACTGAATGACAAATCTGTAGGCATATAATAGCCACTGCCTCCTAACCACATAATGTTTTGGGAATTTTCGACTCAGGCCAGGATAAATATTGGACAGAAATGTCGGTGTTTGCAAATGTTTTTCTTTCCAAAATAGAATATATGGTTGCAAAAGCACTGCTGCAGCTGAAAATGATACTGAATTTCTTGAAAACTGAACACGATTGAGTAAAAGTTGGCTGATGAGACCCCTTGTTCAAAGTGTAGTTTTGTTTAGTCCGGTTTAATTTATTTCAGTAATATATATAGTAACAATCATAATTGAAATAAAAATATTGGCAGCGTTCAGTTTTTTGACACCAAAACTAATGTTAGCATAAAATGTTGACTTCAACAGAATGAAAGACCCATTGCCAATTTGGTTCAGAAGGATGACCTCAAATGATACTTTTAATTTTTATGTCCATATTTTAAGTTTTTCTCTTATCAAAATATTGACCAGCCTAAGGTCTCTTTTTATCTCAAATTTTATCTCTCTTTTTCAGAATTTTCACTTATGGAGATTAGGCGATTCAGGAAAGCCCAAGGAAATATCATCAAGAGGTGCAAGGAATTCCTGTGCTTGCTTCAAGTTTTGAGAAGAAAAAGATATGGGAAAGTAAGTTGGATGGCAGCCACACCCCAAAACTGAAAGAGCTTTATTAATGAATGATATATTACCAGATGTGCACGAGACAAAATTCAAGGTGGTGCAAAAACTCAAAGAATTTTTAAATAATCCATTCAGAGGGGCGGCGGCAGTATGATTTGAAGAAAAAGGAGAGCCACTGGAAAAGAAAGTGGCAGGAATATAGAACAGAAATGATCCTTCGTCGGCCGGTCAGTTATTACAAGAAAATCATGTGCTGTAACCAAGGCGATACAGTTATTCTTGGACAAAATGAAGACATTGTCAAACTAAAAAAAAACTTAAAAAGGACACTGAAAAAATGATTGAAACTGTGCTAGACATTGATAGCAAAAATTTCAGTAAGACTCAAAAACTAACTGAAAAAGAACACCGAATAAATGATTGAAACTGTGACAGACATTGATAACAAAAATTTCAGCAAGACTCAAAACCTAACTGAAAAAGAACACCGAATAAATGATTGAAACTGTGACAGACATTGATAACAAAAATTTCAACAAGACTCAAAAACTAATAACAGGAAAAGAGGTAGAACACTCATTTAATAACAAATTAATATCCACCATGCTTGATCTACAGAAAGAGATCGATGAAGTGTATATAAAAAATTGGGTACTTGATTGAAAAGGGAAGGAGTATGTTCAATTGTTATTTGCGAAAAGACAAAAGCCAAAATGATGATGATGATGATGATGATGATGATAATGATGATGACAATGATGATGATGGTGAGGAGGAGGAGGACAACGATGATGATGATGATGATGATGATGATGATGATGGAGAGGAAATGATTAAAATGGGAAATAATTGTAGTTGAGATGTTGGTAGGAAAGTAGAATCGATATGTTCATTGAGTTGGCAATGTATTGGAGTGGTTGGTGATGAATGTTTATTATGTAGGAAATAACAGAGGGCTTATTAAACTTACTTCATTCGAACAACTTGTCTTAAACATTTGTTCTACATATGCCCCACTACACTCGGCCAAAAAAATTGTGACCCTCCCCCTCAGAGGAGCTCAAACATTTGTGACCCTCTCCCAAACAGTGGTTCAAACATTTAAGACCCTCCCTGAGCCCGAATCCTCCAGCCCTCCCCTGCTAATTTACGTCCAGTCCCTTGACAGTTTTTCTTGTCTCATGAAAGAAGTCTCGTTGATACATACTTATCCATGCGAATCATAATCATGCCCTTAACATTGTATTTCGAAACATAAACAGACATTCGACATTGAATTTATTAGGACATGAACTTGCTCGGATCGCCACCTGTGTGGATCAAAATTATAGTTGAGGATTGCAAAAATATTGTCGCGATCTAGGCTTTATTTCCCGGGATTACTTTTTCAATGAGAAAAACGGCCGATCGCCCTGGGGATATGGAAACGTTTACGAGTACTTTCATTTATAAATCTCGATCTACTTGAAATTTTGATACACTGAATGCCGTCTTAACCAATCAGACATACGGATTCAGTCATGTGAACTTGTCAAACATTGTTTCGCGCTGTCCCGACGCCAAAAGAAGTCTGCCATCGGCTGACAAAGAATGGGGTCACCGCGCTGGCTCCTGACAGCCATAGTACACCCCGAGTTAATAAATATAGAATATTTTCAAACATATTTGTAAAGGGAAGACAACAATATGATCGAAACAGTAGTTTTTATTTTCGAAGGTGTCATGGCTCGGTGAGCCCTAAACGTTCAGTTTAATGGCTCCAACTGTGACCCTGACCGACTACGTAGCAACAACAGGCCGTCACCACCGACCAGTCTCTGCCACTGTCAACTGGTCAATCCTGGTCCCGGTCTTCAATGTTTATGTCTTACGAACTTTGATGTTTGCAGTGACACATGTCTCGACAGTAGACACTTCCAAAGTTTATCACTTGACGGAACCTCGGTATTGTCGTCCAAGTCAAATTTCGATATTACCGTAGTGCTGCACTAGAGTGTACAGGCTGCATGTACAGCTGTAACTAACAGCTGAGACAGATGTCTTTGCTAAAGCGCTACGCTGCAGGTTATATTCTGATCAATAATTTTTTAAGGACTTTTTATGTGATGAAGGAAATTTATCGGTGTTCGTCGAATGATTTGATGTTTCTTGCATTCTATGTCGCTTTCCGGAGATCATACGGTCCTTATTTATTCAGTTGAACTTACATTAGTTGTACAGTACGTGTCAAAAAAAGAAACGTATGTACGATACGGATACTGGTACAGTACGGTACAATAAGGGTACGGTTCGGCACGGTTCAGGTACTGATCTGGTACATGCACGTTCATGTTGACCGGCTGACGAAATTCTGGTGATATTCGACATAGCCCCATGGGCCAACATTCACACCCTATCCGACTCTTGACGATAAGACGACCTGAACGATATATTATAGTGTCGTTTGTATAATATGGTTTACATGTTTGAAACAACTCCATAGTTCCGATATTCAATCCCTTTCCTATTCTGACGATACATGTATACAATTTTACAAGTTATTGCATGCGTTGACCACATTTCCCGCTCGCCACATGCAATGAAACTTTACGCTATTTTTTCCACAGTTGTAATTGACGCAAGTTTCTTGTAAAGTCGACATGTTTGACAGATTCAAAGGTAATTCCGAAATTCGATTATTAGTCCAATGACATAATGACAGTGAAAAGTTAAATTGAACTAGCTGCGACAGTACCCAATTTTATTCTTTGGAATAGCTAAGTCATTTTTTTGAGACTTGAAATTTCGTTGGACATGCTTTCCATGTTTCCATGTCTGAATTTATCGAATTAACTCTTCGTAAAAATGCCACGAGAGCACGGCATCGATCGCGACGGATCGGTCTTTGCATGAAAGCGTCTCGGCTAAGTGCAAGAAAAAAGTTCCGGTTGATGACGTAAACACTTGGGTATTCGGATTTCTAATCAGTTCTGTTCTTCATGACACAGGTGGTAATTAAGCCATGTTCCTGTGATAATATCTAAAAACGTCGCACACTGAGCTTAGTCCACAATTCTTATTCAGTTCAAGAGTCGGGCGACTCATCACTTTAATCACAATATCCTATTATCATTTGAATAATCACGTTGAGGTTTTTCACCGCAAATTTACCGTTTCTGTTCAATTTTACACTATAGATTACCGGCTTATTTTCGACAGACTATGGGATGTTCAAACCAATACGTGAAAGCTATGACTCGTATTAAATGAAAGCAAAGCCGTTTCAATGAATATGTATCCCGTTACATTGGCAGCGGAAAGAGTTATATGAGTGGTACATGTTAGTGTCTCAATAATTTTAACATTTTAAATGACCAGTCAAGAAATAAAAAAAATACATACCTGGATTGTTTCGTTGACTCTTCTTCTGCAGCCATCTATGAATACGGTAGGCCTAAAAGTAAATTTCACGAGAAAAGGTTGTTCATACATTTATCATACATGCGATGCCTGTATTGCCATTCTTTCGTTGTTCAGGAAACAATGTCTTACCCCGTATTTTAGAATGTTAGTTAAGCAATAAAGCACAGCCAGCGATGGTATACCACGAGATTTTGACCAGTTCATATGCATGAGCGATAGCGAGTGCATATATGAAGTGAACTGGTCAAAATCAAGTGGTATACCGTCGCTGGGTGTGATTTATTGCTATATCATAACAGTATATTGAAATTATGGCACGGAACGTCAAAAACCGATTTTTGCTCAAGCTGAGAGCTCGCGCGTATGCCAGCGGTGGTATAACGCCAATATACTATGGTTCTTTTGGCGTCTCGACCAATCAGATCGCTGTATTTGCACCATCAATATACTGGTATAATATAATATAGGTTATCGCACAGGTAACGGTGCGTTTACGTTTGTTATCACGACACTTTTGGTCACCAGTTTGTAAAAGTCACTCGGCCGCAGTGATAACCGATTTATACCTCGACAAACACACCAATTTGTCTCTTGAATGACGATCGACCGTTACATGCGAATTAGACCTAACTACTGAACAGAGCATCTGTGTG
>LD354096.1:139928-154587 GCA_001465055.1 Ptychodera flava | reverse complement strand
ATATTTACTTTGTATTAACGTGGTTACGTGGCAACAATTTGAAACCAACTAAGAGTGTTTGACTAAGAGTGTAGATTTGCGAGTATTTACTAAACCATGATCATGACTTCACCCCATTGAAATCTTATCTGAGGCAATTATCCGGACGAATTCCCTTCTATCTGAAAAGATCCAGTTGAAGGTGATACCAAGAGGTGATTATAGAATTACCTTCAGGTAATTATAGAATCACCTCTCTGTAAATTCACATTATATTCAACAAGATCACCCGGGGAACAAAATTAAAGACGACAAAAACATTTTGCAGGTCAAAGATATAGGTTTTTATTATTATTATAGTATTGTTATTTCGAAAGATTTATTGTTCACAGTGATCTTTATGGCGCAGAGGCGCAGAGGTGCTAGGAGGAATTTCAAATGCTTTATCAGCCCGTCCGACCTCAACCTCTGACCGATGTATTAGGTCTCTTGAAACTTGTGCGTCTTTATATTTGGCAATACTCTGACTCGTCGGCTTAACACAGGCCAGTTTCTTTGGTGGTTCTCCTGCTTGTCCTGAAAATAGAATCAGAGCATCAGAGCTAACAACTTTTTCCATGTATTACATATACATAGTATGCACGTTCTCACAAGGAGTTTCGTGGTACATACTGATTTATTGATATCAAGATACGGCTTTTTGTGCCCCATGTTCCTTTCACAAGCAGCATTGTCCACCATTACCAGATCAGTTTCATTTGCTCTATTTGCCCAAGTGCTTTGTTAACGTAAAATATGGATATCTCACCAATAGTTACATTTTTTCCAAAGGCTAGACGGTGAAAATATTGAAAGCCAAACTTTGTCAACTAAAATGTCATTGGCTTTACCAAAGGTGCTCATAGAAGTGAGAAGAAGTTTGACTTACCTTGTAGATTTCTGCTGATGTCCTGCTGTTGTCAATCAGAAGTTCTCTTAGGGCTACTTACAGCGTTGCTTCGATGTCCCGCCTTTTCAAAAATCAGTGTTAGAGTAACTCGATGCTCAAGCAATGATTGACCATGTGATACATCATAGTCTTGTTCTTAAGAGACCAAATAAACTTTCATAGGTCAGTACTGCTCTCATACCTTTATGTTACGGAACGATTGCAAATAAATAGTAAAGCGTATCTTGAAGATGTTATCAGTCACACCAACGTGAACCTTCTCCTTAATGTCTGAATTGTGACTTTTGCCTTGTAAATGACACATCTGGCTTTACAGACAGCTTTCAAAGGGCACTCATACTTATCCCGGTAATAACGCAGCTGATTGATCTTAATGCTTGTTCCCGGCGAGTACTCTTTTGTTATACGATTTGATTATACAAGGCCAAATCAATATCATGTACATGTTATTTCCCCAGTGTGACACCGATGTGACGTGTTATACGATTTCCGCATTCCCCTACTTCTGACAGCAGTAGAGAAGAGTAATACGATCGGCACCTTTTCCTGCTGATGGATGAGGCCTAACACCGTTTTGTTGCGTAGATGAAAATAAAATTTGGTGGTTTCTGAACATATTTTCTCAGCACTGCAGAGAAGATCATTGGTTCAGATTTACCTTCATTGCCATCAATTTATCGATCCAGGACCATTCGGAAAACCACATCTATCATTAATGATGAAAATCATCCAGCCCATAAATATTTTGAACTTTTACCTTCTGAGCGACGCTATCGATGCATCAGAACAAAATCTGAACGCTTTCGCAATAGTTTTTATCCATCAGCAGTTCGAATTTTAAATCAAATGTAATGTATTTGTTTCACATTTCGTATTTTCAGTCTTTGTATTTTAACGTGTGTTTATTTTTAGTATTTTTATTCCAGTTTATGATATTTTTAATTCTTTCACTGATGCGCACGTGAAAAATCAATTTCCATTGTATTTTAATGCATATAGCAATAAATAAATTATTATTATTTACGAAATCAGATAACCGTAAACATATAATGAAAATTTACATATGTTGAAAACGGTGATCGTGGCAGTTTCCCTTATCTTAATTGGTTAAAAACGATGGCGTTTGCAGTCGTCTGCTACTAAAAGTATACGTGCATGTCGACCGAGCCGTAAATCGCCGAGTCATCTACCGAAATTGACGATTTGATCACCGAACAGTAAGAATCGAATATACTAAAATCCATAAATACTATTTATTGTAAAGAAACTTAAGCATCGACGAAGGGTTTAACTAACTTCAGCAGTATAGGGTATGTTACGGTGGTATAGGAAGGGAGTTTACTGACGCTACGTGCTGTAATTTAATTCTCGACCAAAGCCGCAATTTAGACGAAGTGCATTCACATATGTGACACAAGCGTCGGCTAAAGCGAATCAACGTTGGATGACACAATTCAAATGTTTCTTATTCCATGGAATGGAGAGACCAGCGACTTTCAGAAATCCACACTCACCTGGTACTGTCAGCCTATCCCGTTATGCTTGTTTCCGATCAAATCCGTCGTCCTAAACAACTAAACTCCTATACTCAAAATGAACGTATTTCCCTGGTTACAACATTCAGTCCATGGCACCCCAGTCAAGAAACAATAGTCACAGCAAATGTTCATATTCTTAAAAAGGTCAAACAATGCATCAAGGTCATCCCAACACGTCAATCATAGCACAATCCAACAAATTAAACAAATCTTTCAGGAATCTGTTAGTTCACATCAGTTTGTAAAATTGAAAGAAAGAAGTCGGGCTTTTGAAGTGCAGATCACCTACAGGTTGCAACGTCTGCAAACACAGCGAAAACACATTTCACAGTTTAGCTAACAATTCCATTTATTCGATTAGAAACGACATCACAACAATGTCCTTGTACATTGTGCAGCGGAGGTATTGTCCGAGGTCATGGGACACTTTTGAAGTCAAATTCATTTTACTCAATTCAATACTGGTTGTTTTTTATGGGATATGTCTCAGAAACGATACACTTGTGGCACAATATTTCAATAAGAATGAACACGGTATTGGTGACGTTTCAATCAAGGGCATTATACAAGATGATAAATTTCGCAAACAACGTCTTGAAACCCTCTGGATGCACAAACTTAAGACTCTCACACCTCAAGGATTAAACACCAGACAATAAACGTTTTTCACACTCGTTTCGATTGCCTGCCATTGTTTTTACAATATCTTATATAGAAACATAATGTGAGCTACGTTGCATGGAAAATATGGCATATAATGAAATATTTATCTATAAGAAAAGCTATATATAAACAATGCTGAAAGATCTGTGATCTAAGTTGGTTTAAAAGTATCCTCACTAAAAATGTTTTTATTCAATTTCAACACCATCAAAGACCGCAGGCTAAAGGCACATATGTAAGCACCTCAGACATATCCCTAACCTCAAACATGTCTCAATGTATGATCAGAATTGCAGTAATACAGGATGTTTTTTTTTTCCAAAAGATGTGGTACCTATCCTATACAAAGGGACAGTTGGAATACGATGGTTTCAATACTTCTTGTTGATACGAATACTTCAAGTTGGATAAGATTATGGCTTGGGATTGAACTAACAAGGTTTATGGCCGGTGGTTTTCAAAAATGAACATTGCCTATAAGGGGACAATATTTAAGTGGTACGGACAATTTTAAAGACGCATGTATTACTGCTATTTAGTAATTTAAGTTTGATAAAAAAAAATACAAGATTAGTGCTCGTGACTGAGTTATCCAGAGGGAAGTGGGCTAGTGTTTTTCAAAAATGTTCATTTTTACCTCAATCAAACAAAGTACTTACATATAGCAGTAGAAGTCCATAATGATCATAATTATCTAGGGATACTTAAGAGGTCATTGGGACACTTTTGAAGTCAAAGTGAAGTCAAATACTGATCGTTGGACAAAGCAGTATAACTGTACCAATATCAGATTAGCAAGGCACACTTAGGAGGCACGCTAGTACACTTTTGGAGTCAAACGATTTACTTGAATTCCCTCAGACACTAAGTTCTGTATGGTAGTGGAAGCATATAATCATAAGATATTAAATCTGGTTCCCTGCCCCTTTCTACCGCCGGTTGACGAAAAGTGGCCGACGCGTACCTGATCCTTTTCGTTGGCGCAGTGCAGCCATTGGTAGAAAGGGGGCAGGGGACCAGACTCAGTAGATTCTTTCAATCGTCCAATGGTTCAATTGAAACCGTTCAACAGCGAACGCGCAAATGCAGCCGCAGGTGGTCAGGCGTCTTGAAACGGTAAATGTTACGGAACGGGCGTTCCGTATGGCTTTTCAGCGCACGCAAAATTCTATTGTTCTCGATGGTAGATGTATAATGTTATGTATGTACTGTGTGTATGTATGTATGCAAATACATTAACCCAATCTTCAACTCAGAAAATGAATGAATTTTAAAATTTTATTTTTAAAATAATGTTGCAAATACAGTTGAGTTACAATAATTAGACTTCAGAGCGGCTTAATTACAAGAAATGAACTATTCACCGTCAGTTGGTTGAAGAAACTCTTCTAATAAGGTTGCAGTATTTACCGGAATGTTAGCATAATGGCGCATTACAGTGGTTTGCTTTGAAGCATTGGCATTAGACGAACTAGACATATTGTCTTAATCGAGGTGTTGCCAACACTGTCGGGTGCAATTAACAGCTAAGCGATAACATGAGTCGATCATAGGAAAAATCAACTCTGTAAAACTTGGCAGAGTTTATTTCATTGTGATCGACTTTTATTCAGCTGATAATTACACCTGACAGTGTTGGCAACACGTCAATTGAGACAATATGTCTACTTCGCGTAATGCAAATGCTTCAAAGCAAACCACTGTATCAAAATGCGAAAGGTCACACCGACTTTCAGGAAGGGGTATCGCAAGATACAATTATATTCAAATTGCAATCCGATGGTAATGAAATCATTCATACACATAATTGCAGTTTGAGATAACGCGTCAAGTGGTATGACCAGTATTTTTCTGAAATTACAAATTGCTGGTGAATAAGTAGTGTACGCCCATGCACCTACCCCCCCCCCCTCTCTCTCTCTCTCTCTGTCTCTCTCTGCATTAGTTCTTGTACGGAAAACGACGTTTTATATAGCATAGCGAGAAACAGAAACACTTGATTAAGTTCATCTATGTTCAGCTATGCTGTTCGGTTTTTCAAATTACAAATTAAACTAGTGCAAAGTGGACTGTGACATCAGCCTACCTCTTTCCATCTTTTTGGGCTTCACTTTCAACGGTTTTACAATAATATTGTTGATATTGAAACTTCAAAAGATATCGTGTATTATCCTTAGTGGATCTTACCTTGATCCATAATGAAGTAAAAATAATTTGTGTCGAGGTGTCATAGTTTCATATTTATATATGGGCCATAGCTGACATAGATGCTGAGCCATATCTCACAGCTTGCTCCTAACTTCAGCCACAGCACGCTAGGAACCTGCCGTTAACCCTGCTGAAAAGCTGTCGTAAGACAGGCCTGCACAGACTTTCCAAAACAAGACGTCAATAAGACAGAAAACAATATACCACAATGTACTTGTGTTATGACCGTGATATACTGACTTCAGAGAATTAAAACACATGGAGAATCACCCTTAGTACCTGGAACGTTTTTGCACACTTAAATAAGGCTTTTTGACAGAGTCAAAGAAGTTTTGAAAATCAAGTTACCTTTAGCCCTACCACTTGCAGTTTTCAAATTTCAGATGTCCCCCTCCCTGGATTTTACCAGTAGAACCCCGGCCGTTAAAACTGAATGCTCCATAAATAGGCGTTCTTAATTAAAACTTTCGTCCCAAAATTAAGGTAGATTTTATACATAATATCGCACTCAGTACTGCACTTTATATGACCAGGTATTCTCTAGAACACAGTAATTGGACATTGCGCCTTTGAAGATGAAATTAACATGGACGTCCAAAAGAAAACACGGTGACCATTAATTTCAAAATAAAAGCTGAATTCAAATGGAATCGTAAACGAAGTAAATTAGAATAAATATGAACGAGAGGGAATATTTTGGTAATGAAATGGTTACAAATGCAAAATTGCTTCCCATACTGGACATGTGATAGGAAAGAACGATCTCTAAAGATATATCCCCATCTCGCAATCATGACCATTCCAATGTACACGTTATACTTTGGCTAAATATTTGTTTAATTTTCACTGGTATAAAGGAAATATCATACCCTACTGTTCTATTGTGGTAGGAATGAAAAGAACAACATCGATGTATTATATGTTTTTTTCGCAAAGTCTCTGAGTTTATATGGGATATTGTTTATGTAGCTTGTACTCTTCTTGCCTCACGCTTGCTTTACTATACCATCTACAAATTGTTATTGGCTGCGTATACGCGTCAATCATGTTAAATGTATACAGTGCATTCAACGTTTGCTGTGGCCACTGAACTGTCACAATAGCTTTTAAAACCTTTTCAAACCTTTTCATACCGCATTTGTCTGTTTTTTTTTAATTTTAAAAGATTAGATGAGAACATAACAGTATGTATTGTCTGTGTGGCAAAAGGTTCTTGTCGGTGGGTGTGAAATGTTGGCATTGATGCAACTGTAAACTGACTGCCTCACGCTGTTTCTAGGCATCGACCATTAAATCATTTAATATGTATTGTGTTCGGACTTGTAACTAAGGTGATACAAATACGATTATTTTACTGCACTGTAAGCTTATTACAGTTACACAATTAGTAGTCTCAAAGAAGGTTGAGAACCGTTTAAAATGAAAGTAAATAAAAAAGCAATTGAAATTAAAGAGTACAACGGGTTTTTCTCATTTAATTAGTATATGAAATCACATTTGTTGAATAGGCATTCTGCGTTAGTCTCCACAAGTCGTTAAGGCAACAAATTTTTCGTGTCGAATTTCCATCCCACGAGCCAATTTTCAATATAAATGGGTTCAACAAATTTGAAATACAACAATGCGAGTGAAAGAATCAAATTTTAATTATTTCAAATTTTGTCATTGTGTCGCCTGGATATATGAATCTGGATTTACTGTAATAAGCAGGGCAGAAAATCTTCATATCAGCCGATTTGCTGGAAACATTTTAAGACCTAACAAGAAATGGTATGAAAGAGTTTGCCTGAGAACTAAATGAAATTAGATTTAATTGGGACGTTCAAACAAAATAAAGAATAAATGGTCAAAATAAAAGCTATACTCAGCATGAAATGAAAATTTGAAGAAAATAAATGATCAAAATGAAAGGGTGTGTATATTGTGTTGTTTTACATTGTTTTATGGGCCACCTCGATTCCGGCAGTTGACATATATATTATAGATTAAAAGAGTCTGTAAACTCATGTCTCGATTCTACATACAAAAGTATTCTATTTAAGTATTAACAGTTATCTGTACACAACATATTGATTTAATTTCACCGGTACACAGAGCAATTTCTTACCGTTATGCCGATTGTGGTTGTAATGCCGAACTAGAAAAGTGTGTCTGTTTTGCGAGAGGTCCTAGTGTTTGCGTGAGATGTTGCCATGGATACAGTTGATGCACTTACGTCCCATGACTTGTCCTCCGATCTTTTAAAAACTGTTCAACGGTTATTGGCTGCCTTTACGAGCAGTCATGTCAAACAATTACGCTCATATTCATACTACATTCATACTCGCTAGTTAAATATTCACATTTAAATAGCCAAGAAGACAATTACAGAAAAAGGCACAACACCAACAACATGCTTGAACACCGCGACAACACACAAAACAAACTTAGAATACATCGTTTGCGTTTCGTTTTTTTTTTGCAGTGCGACACTGGGCTGACAAAATACTAAAAAAGATCATACCGTATCAGAGTGTTGTTGTTTCAAAAAGCTAGATGCTAAAATTTACGTATAGTCTTTGTGTGGGACATTGTTACGGATTCACTCCTGAAACGTCCCGCTTCACATTGTCTCTGGGAAACAGCCATGTAAATCTTCATTGAGTACAGATCAATGTTTGAACTGGTTACTTTGGTGACACAAATACCACTGCTTTGCAGTCTATTTTACATACATAACAGTACATCTTCTATGATATCCATGTATATTGACTACACGATTATTTCGTCGCCCTTCCTTTATTCTTTAGCCTGCACACTAAATAACCAATGTGTACAAACCAATTATTTGACTTGCAAGCTAATTTGGGACGCTAAACCTTTTTCATCGGCCTTGAGTTATCACGAGACTGGTGAGTTCGGAGGAGTGGGGGGGGGGGGGGTAAGATCAAAATAATGAACCGGGGGAAAGTAAGACTTATTTGAAATTGACCTTAATTTTAAAATCTGAGTGAAAATCAAGACGAAACGAATTTTCGCGAGAAATCGGTGATTAATCGTGATTATTTGTAGTGTGCAACGGTAGTTTTTTCAAATTCTGTGACATAACAGACAACTTACTATGGAAAATTTAGAGTATCAGCATAAGCCCCTCAACCCTTTTACATTGCAGACATTACAATGCAAACATAAAGATAAGGGTTGTTTTTGACGATCTCGAACCTTTTCAATTTCGGTTGAACCTTTCTTGTCATTTACTGCTGTCATCCCGTATGATTTTTGTTGCTTTTGTTTGTTTATTTTGTTTGTTTTTTGGAATTTTTTTTTGCTTTTTTGTGCTGCGTTTCGCGCATTGTGCGTAAAGCCCCCGTGTACCTGTCTACGGCAGACTCGTTTATCATTGCCTGTTCCTATATTGTATCACCACATTTGTTTGACTTGCATTGTGCCTGACATTCGAATATGTCTGTGACACAGCGCAAATGTCATCCTAGCTGTGCTGTGGTGCATTGATTGCGATATCGGGTCAGGGTTCAGTGGCGATTCGCCACGGCGGCACCACTTGCGTGCACAGGCGTTTGTGGGTGGGGTGGTCAGCTTGACCTATCGATCGCGTACTCGTTGCTGTACCGCAACTGATTGGGATGTTTTGCCGCAAAGTGTCACGATAGACGTCTCTTGACGATGAAATCATCTGAGATAGTGGCACCATCCCCATTTTATGTCGATTAATGTTTAATTCATCATGTTTCGTTAAGTATTCTGACAAAGGATAAATCAGACTTGTCAATTCCTAATTTATTGTCTCTATTTGTTTTAGCAGGTTGCTGATGGAAGTATCGTATTTACATTAAAAGTAACCACAATGTGCACTTCTCATGAAATTACTGAGACAACCCCCGCAAAATCCACAAAAGCACAAGGCAAAGCAACTAGCTTCAACTTAAACAATCATTATGGCTCCAACACTGAAGGGACGTTGTCAATATGCTTATCTACTGGTCTGTAGAAATATTGTGCTGTTTGGGAAGTATATTTCCACCTAAAATAAAGTTTCAACTGAGTTCAACTGCTGAAATGACACCGTTATCTTTCTTATTCATAATCAGAGGAAATGCCTTGAGTTGAAGAAATGGTTCATTATAGAAAACAAACATGATTGTAATGTAAGAAAATCGAAAATACCATCGTTTGCGATGTCTGTCCCAAACAGGAAGTTTTGAGAACATCAAAATTAGAGTAAAGTTCACTTGCTTTTAAATTTAAGATTACTAGTTTGATAATTGTAAGATGTTTATAAAGGTACCTGTGACAAATGTGTATCTTTATAAACATCTTGCAATTATAAAACGGATTCACATTTTTATAGTCTTAAATTTGTCATTTTATTCTAAATAAGATTAATTTTAATGGCCACTTTGACTTTAGGTTTCCTTCGTTTCTGTTTTGATTTTCGTTTATCAAAGCTAAATTCATTTACTATTTTAAATTCAAAGTAATACTAACATGGTTGGAACTCATTTCGGATAATCGGATTTTCATATTTTTCAAATTTCTCAAAAATGTTAGGTGCCCTATAGTTGAATGTTGCAATATCACAAATTACTTATAAAAACATTCAAGTGTGTAACGTAAAAAGAAAAGCAGATGAGGTGACATATGTAGATGAAATCGACATTACTTCACCATCCAATTATTCCAAATTAATTCTAATCGTGTTTACTCTATTTATTTTTGTTAACATTTCTGCTCTGATTTTTATTTTCGATTTCCTTTTAATTTTGACTTTGATGATGATTCCTATTTAAAAATTCGATCTGTTTTTGTTCTGACTTTTATTTTTCATTTGGATTTCATTTTTGAGTTTGATTTATCAAAATGAAATTGATTTTCATTCCTAGTATTTCAATTTTGATTTTTTTCTCGAAATTAAAATAAATTTTGCTTTATTTTTCAGTTTTAATTTTGCTTTTCATTGCAAAGTGAAATTCATATTTCGTTTCAATTTTCATTCTGATTTTTAAGAGTAAAGTTGTTCTCAGTTTGATTTTAAGTTCAAAATTAAAGTCATTTCCGGTTTGTTTTTTTTTCATTTCGATTCTTACACAGATTTTCAATTTGATCCATATTCTGCTTTCATTTTGTTTCAAAAATATCCACCCTATTTCCTGACCCAGGGGTCGCTAAGAGCCCGAATAGTGAGATCCAGAATCCAAAGTAACCGTGGACCCGTGCGAGTGGACGATTTCTCTTCTGTCACCACTTAATTCAACTTGCCCATGAGCTCACATAAGTGTGTGAGTATATAGGGAGGTACGTTGGCCAAAGGCAAGGTTAGACTGTCTTTTGATTCGGGACTACCATTGATTTAAAGCCCTAGATTACAGTATGTACGTACACTGTGCCAGGCCATCGTACGCTCTAGGGCTCTCGCGATGCTGGCGTTCTCCTCAGGAACTGTATCGGATGCTAGCTGTACTGGCAGGTGTATTGTCAATACACAACACACAGCCCTGCACAGCCAGATCGGATGTGCGCGGCGAGGGTGGGGGAGTATAGCGTATTGTCGTATATTAGCTCCAGGCTTCCCAAATTACGAGTAATTTGCGTACCTACGAGTTCTAGCATACAATAGTTGATTGGCATACGGCTTAAGAGAACATCAATGAACCTTTTCATCTAGTCAAAACAAGGTTATGTGGTCAACTTCGGCCAGCGACGTGACAGCTATTACATTGGCAGATCACTCACAAGGTTGAAAAAACTGGAAATGAATTCGATTTCACTTTGAAATAGATCCAAAACAAAAACGAATTTAAAATCGTATCAAAATCAAAACTACGATGAATTTTCATTTCGAAACGAAAATCAAATCGGATATTAAAACGAAAATGTCAAAAGTTAATATCAATGTGGTAATCAAAATAATATCAAATAACAATGAAATGAAAATAAAAATGTAAATGTAAGTAAAACTCAAAAATGAAATTGAAAATAAATATGAGTCGAACAAAAGTCAAAAATACAAAAATATGTTATTAGTGTAGAAGGCCAAAAATAAAGCTCTGAACAATATTTCAATAAAACTAAAATAAGTTAAGTTTTATAATAGAAGTTATAATCTAGATCAAAATTGAAATGAAATCGAAAATAAAAAATGAAAATGATTCTAACTTTTAAGCGAAAATCAAATGTTGAAGAAATCTAACATCAAAATCGCCATTAAAATAAAAGTGAATTTACTTTTCAAACGTATAATTAAGCCTCAATGGAAATGGAATTCAATATTTAAATGAATATGACAGCTAGAAGATTCGTCAATGCTACAATTTTGAGTAACTATTAGAAGTGATTTCATGAGCCTCCTCGGTTACTGTAGTTGAATAATGAAAAGTCGACGTGAGGACGGATAAAGTAAAAAGTAATGAACAACTCACCGTTTGTTGGACAAGATTTTTTATCAGAGGCATAGACAGACTTTCTAGCCAGGGGGACCAGTGTTTACTGAAATGTCACCATGACGGCGCATAATATAAATGCTAACGGGCTCGTCGACTTTAGAGAAGGGGGTACAAAAAGAGATTTGCCAGAGTGCTATATTAAAATGAGCATTCAATTGTCTTGAAATAATCGTGTGCACGTTGCAGGTGGAGATAACGCGTTGCCACTGGTATGGCTATATCGCATTGCTCTAATTTAAAAATCGCAAAGCACATGTACTGGCAAACAATTAGCGTACACCCATGCACATCTCTCTCTCTCTCTCTCTCTCTCTCTCTCTCACACATCTTTTTTGGAGAAACATGTTTTGAAAAGCATGATACATGATATTGCACACAGTACTGCACTTTATTTGACCTTATTTCTCTAAAGGACACAATAATTTGACCGTGTGCTACATATATAAATATAAATATGAACCTGAAATTAACATGGACGTCCAAATAAAAGGAAAATAACAATTAATGTCAAAATGAAAGCTGATTTCAATCGGAATCGTAAACGACGTAAAATAGAATCAAAATGAACGAGGGAATATTTTGGTAATAACGAACGCCACATTGCTTCCCGCATTAGACATGTGATAGGAAAGAACAGACTCTAAAGATATATCCACACCCCACAATCATGACCATACCTATGTACACGGTATATGGCTAAATACTTGTTTAATGTTCACTGGTATAAATGAAATTTCATACCATACTGGTGTATGTGTTCTTCGGAAAGTCGCTGAGTTTATATGAGATCTTGTGGACGTAGCTTGTACTCTTCTTGCCTCACGCTTTCTGTACTAAACTATCTAGTACAAATTGTTGTTGGCTGCTTATACGCGATAATCATGTTAAACTGTATACAGTGCGTTCAACGTTTGCTGTGGCCACTAAACTGTCAAAATAGCAATTAAAACTTTTCCATACCGTAGTTGTCCGTTTTAGTTTTAAAAGATTAGATGAGATTATAACAGTATGTATTGTCTATTTGACATAAGGTTCTTTTGTGCGTGTTTGTGTGTGCGTGAAATGTTAGCATTGATGCAACTGTAAAGTGACCCCTTCACGCTGTTTCTAGGCATCGACCTTTAATGTATTGGCTGCGTTTTGTAACTAAGGTGATTCAAATACGATTTGTTTTGCCGCACAGTGAGCTGACTACAATTGCAGAATAAGTAGTCACAAAGAAGGTCGAGAACCGTTGAAAATGGAAGTAAATGAAAAGGCAAAGGAAATTAAAGAGTACTACGGATTTTTATCTCATTTAATTAGTATATGAAATCATATTTGTTGAAAAAACGTTCTGCGTTAGTCCCAACAAATCGTCTAGGTAACAAATTTTACGTGTCGAATTTCCGTCCTCAATGCAATTTTTAAAACAAACGGGTTCAACAAACTTGAAAAACAACAATGCAAGTGAAAGAATTCAATGCAAATTACTGTAAATTTTGTCATTCTGATTATTACTGTAATAAGCAGACAACTTTCATTTCATCCGATTTGCTGGAAATAATTTAAGAAATAACAAGAAATGGTATGAAAGTGTTTTGCCTGAAAACAAAATAAAATTGGATTAAATTTGGACTTGCAAATAAAATAAAAAATAAACGGTCAAAATAAAAGCTGTACTCGGTATGAAATGAAACTTAGAAGGAAATGGAAGGGTGTGTATATTTTGTTGTTGACATTGTTTTATGGGACCCTCGATTCCAGCAGTGAACATATATATGATAGAGCAACAGTCTGAAAACTCAATTCTCGATTCTGGGTACAAAAATCATTTTATTTAAGTATTAACGGTTATCTGTAAACAGTGACTATATATTGATGTAATATCACCGGTATACACAGAGCAATTTCTTACCGTTATGTCTATTGTGGTTGTACTACAACCGAACTAGCACGGACGTTGTCTTTTTTTGCGAGAGCTGCTATCAGTGTTTGCGTGAGATACTGTCATGGATACAGTTGATTCACTTAAGTCCCATGACTTGCCCTCCGATCTTTCAAAAACTGTTCAACGGTTATTGGCTGCCTTTGCGAGCCAGTCACGTGTCAATTAATTGCGCTCATATCAATGTTACATTCACTCTCGCTAGTTTAAAAATCGCATTTACAAAGCCTACTACAGTTCTTGTAGTAGGTGAGCAAAAAATGCTGGAAGAACATGAAAAAGAAAAAGGTTATTGATCGCCTACAAAAAACAATAGGGGCCTAGCCTATAGGCTTGGGTCCCTAAATATATCCGATGCATTTCAATTTTTGCTGTAGTGGATACTGGGCAGACTTATAATAAATAAAATTATACTGTATCAGTGTGTTGTTGTCTAAAAAAGCTATCTAGATGCTGACATTTACGTATTAGGGAGCATTCGTTATGTACGGGGATGGGGGGAGGTGGAAATCAGGGGGGGGGGTTGACTTTTACAAAACCGCTTTTTACGGGGGGTCAAATTTCACAATCAATGATTGAAGGGGGGTCAAATTTTACAAAGGTTTGTATTGAGTTATGGAAAACAAAATTGACTTTGGAATTTCACCGAAATGTTGCTTGTGTAACCGATGTTTTGAGACGGCAGAATAATAACCGACCGAAGCTCAGCCAAATTTATTTCTCTAGCTGGGCCAACAAGTCCAAGACTGGCGTTAACCTCTCTAGAGCAGCAACAGAGCATGTAGCCATGAGTAAAGGTCTGTGTGTTCCTGGCGTATACGGCCTCCACCACAGCCCTGCAACGGTCTATGGAGATAACTGGGGTCTCTGCAGCGAGATTCAAAATGGGGATCTCCATGGGTAAACAACTTGTCGAGTATGTTATGTTTCAGAAAATGAGCGGTTTTGGACGTTA